>JADANK010000418.1:0-87500 GCA_021292215.1 Lophura nycthemera | reverse complement strand
TCTTTGGCGTCCCCAATCCCATTACCAACATTTTTTCCCCAAAATCCTAAAAGATTACCCAAAATCCCAAGAATTTCTCCCCATTTTTTCTTCATAGAATGACAATCCCAACTCTTCGGCATCCCCAGCCCTAATAGCAACACATTTTTACCAAAATCCTAAATTTTTACCCAAATTCTCTCAGGAGAACCATGACTACCCCAACGCTTTCACATCCCCAACCCTATTAACACCAGATTTTTACCAAAATCTTTTAATTTTACCCAATTTTTCTTGGTAGAATCATGACCACCCCAACTCTTTGGCGTCCCCAATCCTATTACCAACATTTTTTCCCCAAAATCCTAAAAGATTTACCCCAAAATCCCAAGAATTTCTCCCCATTTTTTCTTCATAGAATGACAATCCCAACTCTTTGGCATCCCCAACCCTAATAGCAACAGATTTTTACCAAAATCCTAAATTTTTTTACCCAAATTCTCTCAGGAGAACCATGACTACCTCAACGCTTTCACATCCCCAAACCTATTAACAATAGATTTTTACCCAAATCTCTTAATTTTACCCGATTTTTATTGGTAAAACCATGACCACCCCCAACTCTTTGGCATCCCCAATCCTATTACCAACGTTTTTTTTCCCCAAAATCCCAAAAAATCCCAAAAAATCCCAAAAATCCCAAGAATTTCTCCCCATTTTTTCTTCATAGAATGACAACCTCAGCCCTAACAGCAACAGATTTTTACCAAAATCTGAAATTTTTACCCAAATTCTCTCAGGAGAACCAAGACTACCCCAACGCTTTCACGTCCCCAACCCTATTAACACCAGATTTTTACCAAAATCTCTTAATTTTACCCAATTTTTCTTGGTAGAACCATGACCACCCCAACTCTTTGGCGTCCCCAATCCTATTACCAACATTTTTTTCCCCAAATCAAAACAAAAATCCCACAAAATACCCAAAATCCCAAGAATTTTTCCCCATTTTTTCTTCATAGAACCACAACAACCCAACTTCTTGGCGTCCCCAATCCTAATAACAACAGATTTTTACCAAAATCTTTACTTTTTTTCCCCACATTTCTCAGGAGAACCACAACAACCCCAACTATTTGGTGTCCCCAACCCTAAATAACTACAGATTTTTAACCAAATCTTTGATTTTTCCCCGTATTTCTTCGTAGATCCATGACAACCCCAACTCCTTTGGTGTCCCCAGTCCTACTACCAACATTTTTTTTCCCCCAAAATCTCAAAAAATCCCCAAAATCACCACGAATCTTTACCCATTTTTTCTCGGTAGAACGACAACAACCCCAACTCTTTGTCCTCCCCAACCCTAATAACAACAGATCTTTCCCAAAATCTTTGATTTTTCCTCATTTTTTCTTGGTAGAAAGTCCTAATGGACGTCCACCATGGTGGCAGATCCTCTTTGGGGTGAAGAACATCCCCATGGAGGTCCACCACCGTGGTGGATCCTACTTTTTGGGGTGAAAAACTGACCAATGGTTATTTTTGGGGTGAAGAACATCCCAATGGAGGCCCACCATCATGGTGGATCCTATTTGGCGGTGAAGAACATTCCTAATGGAGGCCCACCACCGTGGTGGATCCTACTTTTTGGGGTGGAAGAGATCCCAATGGATATTTTTGGGGTGAAGAACATCCCAATGGAGGCCCACCACGTGTGGATCCATTTTGGGGTGAGAACATCTCATCTTTGCTGTCCCCAACCCTTGTTTGGAGAGATTTCCCCCCAGATTTCATCTTCTCTCACGATTTTTTTGACGAAACCCAATCCCTTTCCCAACCCCCACCCCTCATTTTTGGGTCCAAAAACGCACTTTTTTAGCTCTGCTGCTCCTTGGTGGACTGCTGGCTGAGCAAACTCTCAATCTCCAGGTCCACGTCGGACGCCTGCTTACGGGATTTTTTCACCATTTCTTTCCCCGTTTCCGTCCCGGCGACGCCGACCCCGCCGGGATTGTCCTGTTCTGCTCGACGTTTCCTTCCGGTGACGTCGGCGTCGCCGTCCCCGCCGCGTTCGGCACCTGTCATGGCCGCCAAGCTTGGAGTGGTCGGCGTAGGTGACGATGGTGGGACCTTCTGCCAGCAGCCCACGGCGCACCTCGATCAGCTCCTGAGCAGCGAACTTCTGGAGGAGGCTTTCCACCATGCGCTGCGTCGCCGGCGTCTCGGGCTGGGGGGGGTGGGGGGAGAAATTTTGGGGTTATCTGGGGTCTTCTGGAGAGACTCGGGTCAATTTTGGTCTTTCTTGGAGAGATTTGGGTCAACCTGGGTCAATTTGGGCCCTTCCTGGACAGATTTGGGTCAACTTGGGTCAATTTTGGTCTTTCTCGGAGAGATTCGGGTCAATTTTGGTCTTTCTCGGAGAGTTTTGGGTCAATTTTGGTCTTTCTCGGAGAGATTTGGGTCAATTTTGGACTTTCTTGAGAGTTTTGGGTCAATTTTGGTCTTTCTTGGAGAGATTTGGGTCAATTTTGGTCTTTCTTGGAGAGATTTGGGTCAATTTTGGTCTTTCTCGGAGAGATTTGGGTCAATTTTGGTCTTTCTTGGAGAGATCTGGGTCAATTTTGGTCTTTCTTGGAGAGATTTGGGTCAATTTTAGTCTCTCTTGGAGAGATTTGGGTCAATTTTGGTCTTTCTTGGAGAGATCTGGGTCAATCTGGGTCAATTTGGGCCCTTCCTGGAGAGATTTGGGTCAACTTGGGTTAATCTGGGCCTTTCTTGGAGAGATTTGGGTCAATTTTGGTCTTTCTTGGAGAGTTTTGGGAAAATTTTGGTCCTTCTTGGAGAGATCTGGGTCAATTTTGGTCTTTCCTGAGAGATCTGGGTCAATTTTGGTCTTTCTTGGAGAGATCTGGGTCAACTTGGGTCAATTTGGGCACTTCTTGTAGAGACTTGGGTCAATCTGGGCCTTTCTTGAAGAGATTTGGGTCAATTTTGGTCCTTCTTGGAGAGATTTGGGTCAATTTGGATCGTTCTTGGAGAGATTTGGATCAACTTGGGCACTTCTTGTAGAGATTTGGGTCAACCTGGGCCTTTCTTGGAGAGATTTGGGTCTACTTGGGTCAATTCTGGTCCTTCTTGTTGAGATTTGGGTAAATTTGGACTTTTCTTGGAGAAATTTGGGTCTACTTGGGTCAATTTTTGCCCTTCTTGGAGAGATCTGGGTCAACTTGGGCCAATTTGGGTCAATTTTGGCCTGTTTTAGAGAGATTTGGGTCAACTTGGGTCAATTCTGGTCCTTCTTGGTGAGATTTGGGTCAATTTGTCCCCAATTCCTTATGGTACCCCCAACATTACAGTGAACCCCCACCATTTTGGGGGGTCTCTCAATTCTTTACGAGACCCCCACCGTTTCGAGGGGGCTCCCACTGTTCCCAGACCCCTCCCACTCTTTTTTTGGGGGGGAGAAGACCCCCAACTCACCGTATCGATGGCCCCCCGGATTGCTCCGGCGTCGGTGGGCAAAGTGAGGGCGACGTCGGCGAGGTGAAGCAGCAACCGACGCTCCAAGGCCGGGTCAGGGGCCAATTCGGGACCCCCCCCATCCGTAGAGGGGTTTGTAGAGCCCCCCCCAGCCCCCCCAGGGGTGGGAATGGAGCTTCCAACAGAACCAGGGGGGAGGAAAGGGGGAGGGTGGGTGGGGAGGGGAGGGGGGGGCTGAGAGGGGTCGGTGTGTCGGGGGTCTGGGGTGGGGAGGGAGGAGGTCAGGTGACAATGAAATTAAGAGGGTCGTCTCCCCCCCCAAATTTGAGGTTCCTGAGCCCAGAATATGAGATCTCCACTTGAAAATATACAGGGGGACTCAAAATGTGGGATTCCGAACCCAAAATGTAAGATTCTGACTTGAAAATACACAGGGCGACCCAAAATGTGGGATTCTGAACCCAAAATGTGGGATTCTAACCTGAAAATACACAGGGCGACCCGAAATGTGGGATTCTGAACCCAAAATGTGGGATTCTGAACCCAAAATATACAGGGCGACCCAAAATGTGGGATTCCAACCCCAAAATGTGGGATTCTGAACCCAAAATATATAGGGTGACTCAAAATATGGGATTCCGAACCCAAAATGTGGGATTCTGAACTCAAAATACACAGGGCGATCCAAAATGTGCGATTCTGAACCCAAAATGTAGGATTCTGAACCCAAAATACACAGGGCGACCCAAAATGTGGGATTCCGAACCCAAAATGTGGGATTCTGAACCCAAAATATATAGGGTGACTCAAAATATGGGATTCCGAACCCAAAATGTGAGATTCTGACCTGAAAATACACAGGGCGACCCAAAATGGGGGTTTGGGCCCCCCCCAAAAGGGGGGGATTCGGACCCCACGGGGTGGGGAACTAAAAGAGGGGGTTTGGGCCCCCAAAATTTTAAAGGGGGGGCCCCTCGGGGGGGCCCACCCAAAATATACCGGGGGCCCCCCAAATTGAAGACCCAAAAAACCCCAAAATCCCAAAACCCCAAAATTTGGGGTTTCCCCCAAAATTGCGAACCCCTAAATACCCAATTGACCCCAAAAACCCGACAAACCCTAAAAAAAACCACTCCCCCCAGGGGCCCCCCAAAAAAGGGGGGACCAAAAAATACCCAGGGCGCCCCAAAAACCCCCCAAAACCCCAAAAAAAAAACCCTCCCAAAACGCCCAAAAAAACCCAAACCCCCCCCCAAAGGGCCCAACTGAACCCCAAAAAGAAACCCCAAACCCCAAACCCCCCCAAAAGGGATTCCCCCCAAAAATTAAAACCTAAAACCCCAAAAAAACCCCCAAAAATTTCCCCCAAAGGGAACCCCCCAAAAACCCCACGGGCCCACCCAAAAAAAAACCCCCAAAAAAGGGGGCCCCAAAACCCCCACCTTTCCCACCCCAAACCCCCAAACCCCCAAAATCCCCCCAACCCCAAAAGAACCCCAAAACGGCGAGGCAAAACCCCCAGACCCCCCAAAAAACCCCCAGAGGGCCCCCCAAAAAGCCCCCCCCAAAATAGCCTCCCAAACCCCCTAAAACCCCCCAAAAACCCGCGGGCCCAAACCCCAGACCCCCCAAAACCCAGAACCCAAAATCCCAGCCCCAAAACCCCACAAACCGCCCCAAAACCCCCGCCCCAAAGCCCCCCAAATCCCCCACCCCCCCCCCCAAAAAACCCCTTCCCAAACCCCCAAAAAACCCTTAGGGCCCACCCCCAAACCCCATTTAACCCCCCAAAACCCACAAAAGCCCCCCAACCCCAGCCCCCTCCCCCCCAAAACCCCCCCGGGCCCCCCCCAAACCTTCCCAAAACCCCAAGTCCCCCAAGCCCCAATCCCCCAAAACCCCCAATAACCCAGACAACCCAAAAACCCCCCCAAACCCCCAAAAACCCTGGACCCCAAAACCCCAATCCCCCACCCCCCCAAAACCCCTCAAACCCCCCCCAAAACCCCAAGTCCCCCAAATCCCCACATTCCCACCCAAAACCCAAAACCCCCAAAAACCCCGACACCCAAACCCCGACCCCCAAACCCAGACCCCAAATACCCAATCTCACCAAACCCCCGGGGCCCGACCCCCCCCCAAACCCTCAACCCACCAAAACCCCCAAACCCCCCCAAAAACCCAAATCCCCCCCCAAATCCCCCACTCCCCCCAAACCCCTTTAAAACCCCCAGATTTCCCCCCAAACCCCCCAACCCCCCCCCAACCCCCAAACCTCCCAACCCCGCAAGGCCCAAAAACCCCAACCCCCCCAAACCCCCAAGGGCCCCCCCCCAAAAACCCCCACGTTCCCCCCCCCCCAAAACCCCAAAACCCCCCCAGATCCCCCCAAACCCCCACCTCCCCCCAAACCCAACCTCCCCAACCCTCAATTTCCCCCCAATATCCTCCCCAAATCTCCCCCCAAACCCTTTTCTTTCCCCCCAAAACCCCAACCCCCCCAAAACCCAGATTTCCCCAATCCCCCAACCCCCCCAAAACCCCCAATCCAAAAAAACCCAAACCTCCCCAAATTTCCCCTCAGTTTCACCAAATTCCCAAACCCCCCCAAAAACCCCACCCCCCCAACCCCCAATTCCCCCCCAAAACCCTAAAAACCCCAATTTCCCCCCCCAAACCCCCAAACCCCCCCCAAACCCCCTCAAATCCCCAACCCTCCGATTTCACCAAATCCCCAAACCTCCCCAAAATCCTCAAATTCCCCCCCCAATCCCCCCCCTTTACCCCCCCCCCCCCCTCCCCCCTCGTTCCTCCCTCACCCCGGCCCCCCCCCATCAAAACCCCCCCCCGATTCCCCCCCTCCCCACCCCCCCCCCAAAACCCCTCGATTTCCCCCCCTTCCCCTCCCCCGGCGGGTCCTGCTTCCCCGCCGCGCCGCCCTCCCCAGCGTCCAAACGCTTCTTGTGGGCCTGGATGGAGCTCCAGGTATCCGACATGGCCGCCCCCTCTTCCCCCCTCAAAGCCCCTTCCCGCTTCCCGAGCCGCTTCCGGTCCCAAAACCGGAGTCCTGAGCCGCTTCGCCACGTTTGGCAGCGCCCCTTTGTGTTCCCGCGCCCCTTCCGGGCCTTTTTGAGGGGCTTCCCTTCCGGTGGAGCGGAAGTCGGGAAGGGTTCCCCCTCGGGCGTGTGGCACAAGCGCGCCGTTGGCCAAGCGGGGCGGCCCGCATCTTGTTAAGGGGCGGGCCATCTTGTGAGAGATCAGCGGCGCCCCCGTGAGGAGAAAGGGCACAAAATGGCGGCGGGGGGGGGGGGGGGGAGAAGAATAGAGACCCCAAAACGCGGCTTTGACCCCCAAAATTAAAGACAAAAGGCACGAGAATGGTCGAAAAGGGGCGGGGGAGCCTCCGCCTTGCTAGGGGAGTTTTTTTTTTTGGGGGGGGGGGGTTTTTGGGTGCGCCTCAAAAAAGGGGGGGGAAATCCCCCAGGGGGGGAAACCCACGTTTTGGGGGTTTAAACCCCAGTTAATTTTTCGGGGGGGGGGAAAAAAAAAAAGGTCCCAGGGGGCCCCGAGAGGAAAGCCCCAAAAACCCCAAAAGGGCAAAAAAAGGGCCCCAAAAACCCACAAACCCAAAAAGGGCCCCCAACCCAAAAACCACCCCCCCCCAAAAACCCAAAACCCCCCAAAAGGCCCCCGAAATCCCCACCCCCCAAATCCCCCAAAGGGCCCCAAAATAAAAGACCCCAAAAGCCGCCTTATCCCCCAAAACCACCCGGGCCCCCCAAACCCCAAAAAACCCCAAACCCCCCCCAAAAACCCCCCAAAAACCCCAAATCCCCCCAAAAAACCCCAAAACCCCCCAAACCCCCCCCAAAAAAACCCAAAACCCCCCCAACCCCCCAAAAAAAACCCTGACCCGACCCAAAACCCCCAAAAACCCCCCAAAACCCCCAAACCCCCAAAAACCCCAAAAAACCCCCAAAAAAACCCCCCCCCCCCCCCCCAAAAACCCCCCCCCCCAAAAAAAAAAAAAAACCCACCCCCAAAAAAAATCCCCCCCAAAAAACCCAAACCCCCAACTCCCCAAAAAACACCCGGGGTCCCAAAACCCCCCCCAAAAATCCCCCCCAAAAAAAACCCCCCCCAAAACCCCCAAAACCCCCCAAAAAAACCCCCCAAAAAAAAAAATAAAAAAAAAAAACCCATTAACCCCCAAAAAAAATTAAAAAACCCCCCCAAAAACCCCCCCCAAAAAAACCCCCAAAAACCCCAAAACCCAAACCCCCAAACCCCCCAAAAAAAAACCCGCCCCTAAAAAAATCACCCCCAAACCCAGCCCCCCAAAAACCCCCCCCAAAAATTTTCCCCCCCCCCAAAAACCCCGGGCCCCCAAAACCCCAGCCCCCCAAAAACCCCACCCCAAAACCCCCCAACCCCAAAACCCCCCCCAACCCCAAAAAAACCCCCCAAAAAAACCCCAAACCCCAAAACCCCCCCAAAAAAACTGGGTTCCCAAAAACCCCCAAACCCCCCAAAACCCCAAAACCCCCGCCAAGCCCCCAACCCCCGCAAAAACCCCCCCCCCCCCAAAAAACCCAAACCCAAAAAAGCCCCCAAACCCCTTAAAAAAACCCCCAAACCCCCCCAAAACCCCCAAACCCCCCCAAAACCCCCCCAAAACCCCCCAAAAACCCCCCCCAACCCCAAAAAACCCCCCCAAAAAAAACCCCCAAACCAAAACCCCCCCAAAAAAACCACCCAAAAAAAAAAAAAAAAAAAAAAAAAAAACCCCCCAAAAACACCCCCCAAACCCCCCCAAAAAAAAAAAAAAACCCCCCAAAACCCCCAACCCCCCCAAAAAAAAAAACCCCCAAACCCCAAAAAAAAAAAAAAAAACCCAAAAAAAAACCCCAAAACCCAAAACTTTCCCAAAAAAACCCAAACCCCCCCAAAAAAAAACCCCCCCCCCCCCCCAAAAAAAACCCCAAAAAAAAAAAAAAAAAAAAAAAAAAACCCAAAAACCCCCCCCCCCCCCCCCCCCCCCCGGGGCCCCCCCCCTCCCCCCCCCAAAAACCCCCCGGGACCCCCAAAAAAAAACCCCCCAAACCCCCAAAAACCCCCCAAAACCCCCCAAAACCCCCCAAAAAAAACCCCCAAACCCCCCCCAAAAACCCCCCCAAACCCCCAAAAAAAAAAAAAAAAAAACCCCAAAAAACCCCCAAAATAAACAAACCCCCCCCTCCCCCCCAAAACCCCCCCCAAAAAAAAAAAAAAAAAAAAAAAAAACCCCCCCAAAAAAAACCCCCCCAAAAAAAAAAAAAAAAACCCCCAAAAAATTTTTTGGGGGGGGTCCACCCTAAAACCCCCCCTTTTTTTTTGGGGGGGGGCCCCCCCCCCCCCTGGCCCACGGGGGGGGGGGCCCAAAAAAAATTTGGGGAGACCCCAAACCCCCCAAAAAAGGAAATTAAAAAACCCCAAAAAGCCTTTGGGGGGGGACCCCAAACCCATGGGGGGGGGGGCCCAAAAAAAATTTGGGGAGCCCCAAAAACCCAAAAGGGGGAAACCCAAAAAAAAAAAAAAAAACCCCCGGGGGACCCCAAAAAAAAACCCCAAAGGGGGCCCCAAAAAAAGAACCAAAAGGGGGACCCCAAAAGCAAATTTGGGGGCCCCAAAAACCCCTTTTCCCCCCAAAACCAAACCCCTTTTTTGGGGCCCCCCCCCAAAAAAATTTGGGGGGCCCCCCCCCTTAAAAACCCCCCCCCTTTTTCCCCCCAAGGGGCCCCCCCAAAAAAAACCCGGGGGCCCTTTAAAAAAAAAACCTTTTGGGGGCCCCCTACCCAAATTTGGGAACCCCAAAAACCCCCTTGGGGAAAACCCAAAAAAAAACCAAGGGGAGTCCCCAAAAATTAAATTTGGGGAAACCCCCCTCCCAAAAGGGGAAAACCCAAAAAAAAGCCTTAAATTTGGAAAAAGCCAAAATGGGGGGAAAAACCCCTTAAATGGGGAAACCCCAAAAAAAAATTTTTTTCCCCCAAATTTTAAAGGAGACCCCAAAAAAATTGGGGTTTAAAAAAACCCTTTTTTGGAACCCCCCCTTTCCCGGCCCCCCCAAAAAATTTTAAAGACCCCCCAAAAAAAACCCCCCTTTTTTAAAAAAAAAAACCCCCCCCCCTTTTTTTTTCCCCCCCCTTTTTTTCCCTTCCTCCCCTTTTTTTTCCCACCCGGGGGTTTTCCCCCCAAAATTGGGGGTTTCGGGCCCGTTGTTTTCCCCATCCCCTTTTTTTTTGTTGGGAATTTGGGGCCCAGCCCAGAACCCCCCCCCGTTGGTGTGTGGCCCCAACCGTTCCGGGGGGTTTTTGGGTTCCCAAAGGGTGAAAAGGGGTTCGGGGGTGGGGGCCCCTCCCCCCTTTTCCCAAGGGTTTTTGACCCTTTTTAGTTTTGGTCCCCCCTTGGGGATTGGTGGGTTCCTGTGTTGTTGGGGGTAATTTTGGGCCCTGGGGGGTTTTGGGGTTTTGGGGGGGGAAAAAGGGGGGGGGGGGGGAAAAAACTTGGTTTGGGTTTGGGGGTTTGGGATGGAGGGGGTTTTGCCCGGCCCTCGGTTGGTTGGGTTTGGGGGGGTGGGGTGGGGGGGGGTTGTTGGGGGGGGCCCTTGGGTGTTGGAGATGGGGGGGTGTGGGGAAGGGGGGGTGGGGGTTTTTGTTGGCCATGGGTTTGGTTTAAAATTGTTGGGGTTTGTGGAAGTTGGGTGCTGGGTCTTGGGTTTGTAAACTTGGTTGGGTGTTGGGGCAAGTTGGGTGTTTTGGGATTAGTTGGGTGGGTTTTGGCCCTTGTTGGGGTGTCTGGAAGTTTTGGGTGTTGGAAGGGTGGGGTGTTGCTGGCCATCAGTTGGGTGTTGTTAGAACTTGGTTGAGTGTTGGAGATCAGTTGGGTGTTGTTGGAGATCAGCTGGGTGTTGCTGGAGATGGGTGGGGTGTTGCTGGAAGTTGGTTGGGTGTTGGAGATCAGTTGGGTGTTGCTGGAAGTTGGTTGGGTGTTGGAGATCAGTTGGGTGTTGTTGGCCATCAGTTGGGTGTTGTTAGAACTTGGTTGGGTGTTGGAGATGGTTGTGGTGTGCTTGGGTGTTGCGAGGACTTGGTTGGTGTTGGCTGGGGAGGGTTTGTTGGGATAGTTGGTGTGCTGAGATGGGTGGGGTGTTGTTGGCCATCAGTTGGGTGTTGCTGGAACTTGGTTGGGTGTTGGAGATGGGTGGGGTGTTGTTGGAGATCAGTTGGGTGTTGCTGGAAGTTGGTTGGGTGTTGTTGGCCATCAGTTGAGTGTTGCTGGCCATCAGTTGGGTGTTGTTAGAACTTGGTTGGGTGTTGGAGACCAGTTGGGTGTTGTTGGAGATGGCTTGGGTGTTGCTGGAGATGGGTGGGGTGTTGTTGGCCATCAGTTGGGTGTTGGAGATCAGTTGGGTGTTGTTGGCCATCAGTTGGGTGTTGTTAGAACTTGGTTGGGTGTTGGAGATGGATGGGGTGTTGTTGGCCATCAGTTGGGTGTTGCTGGCCATCAGTTGGGTGTTGGAGATGGGTTGGGTGTTATTGGAGATCAACTGGGTGTTGCTGGAGCTTGGTTGGGTGTTGGAGATGGGTGGGGTGTTGTTGGCCATCAGTTGGGGTTGCTTGGAAGTTGGTTGGGTGTTGGGATCACTGGGTGTTGCTGGAGATCAGTTGGGTGTTGGAGATGGGTGGGTTGGTATTGGAGATGGGTGGGGTGTTGCTGGCCATCAATTGGGTGTTGGAGATGGTTTGGGTGTTACTGGAACTTGATTGTGTGTTGGAGATGGGTGGGGTGTCGCTGGAGATCAGCTGGGTGTTGTTAGAACTTGGTTGGGTGTCGTTGGCCATCAGTTGGGTGTTGGAGCTTGGTTGGGTGTTGCTGGAACTAGGTTGGGTGTTGGAGATGGGTGGGGTGTTGTTGGAGATCATTTGGTTGTTGTTGGCCATCAGTTGGGTGTTGGAGCATGGTTGGGTGTTGCTGGAACTTGGTTGGGTGTTGTGGAGATCATTTGGGCGTTGCTTGGCCATCAGTTGGGTGTTGGAGCTTGGTTGGGTGTTGCTGGCTGTCAGTTGGGTGTTGTTGGAGTTCAGTTGGGTGTTGTTGTTCACTTGGGTGTTGGCCATCAGCTGGTTGTTGTTGGAGGTCGATTGGGCGTTGCTGGCCATCAGTTGGGTGTTGTTGGAGGTCAGTTGGTTGTTTGCCATCAGTTGGGTGTTCTTGGAGGCCAGCTGGATGTTGTTAGCCATCGGTTGGTGTTGCTGGAGGTCAGTTGAGTGCTGATGAGCAGTTGGGTGTTGCTGGAAGGCAATTGTATGTTTTTGGAGGCCAGCTGATTGTTGCTGGAGGCCAACTGGGTGTTGACAAGCAGTTGCACACTCGTTGGAGGCCAGCTGGGTGTTGCTGGGGGCCAACTGGGTACTGTTGGAGGCCAACTGGGTGTTGCTGGAGAGCAGTCGGGTGTTGTTGGAGGCCAGCTGGGCATTGCCAGATGCTGACTGGTTGTTGCTGGATGCCAGCTGGACGTTGACAAGTGGTTGCACATTGCTGGAGGCAAATTTGGTGTTGCCAGAGACCAACGTGGTTGTCGCTGGAGGCCAATTTGATGTTGTTGGAGGCCTCTGGGTGTTGCTGGAGGCCAAATGATTGTTGCTAGAGACCAACTGGTTGTTGCTGGAGGCCAGCAGAGTGTTGATGAGTGGTTGCACACTGTTGGAGGCCAACTGGTTGTTGCTGGAGGCCAACTGGTTGTTGCTGAAGGCCAACTGGGTGCTGTTGAAGGCCAGCCGGGTGTTGCTGGAGGCCAACTGGGTGTTGTTGGAGGCCAAATGATTGTTGCTGGAGGCCAAATGATTGTTGCTGGCGGCCATTTGGGTGTTGACAAGTGGTTGCACACTGTTGGAGGCCAACTGGGTGTTGTTGGAGGCCAGCTGAGTGTTGACAAGCGGTTGCACACTGTTGGAGGCCAACTGGTTGTTGCTGGAGGCCAACTGGGTGCTGTTAGAGGCCAGCTGGGTGCTGTTGGAGGCCAGTTGAGTGTTGACAAGTGGCTGCACGCTGTTGGATGCCAACTGGTTGCTGCTGGAAGCCAACTGATTGTTGCTGGAGGCCAACGGGGTGCTGTTGGAGGCCAACTGGGTGTTGCTGGAGGCCAACTGATTGTTGCTGGAGCCCAACTGGGTGCTGTTGGAGGCCAACTGGGTGTTGCTGGAGGCCAACTGGGTGTTGACAAGCAGTTGCACATTGTTGGAAGCCGACTGGTTGTTGCTGGAGGCCAGCTGGGTGTTGCCGGAGGCCAGCTGGGTGTTTCCAGAAGCCAGCTGAGTGTTGACAAGTGGTTGCACGCTGTTGGATGCCAACTGGGTGTTGCTGGAGGCCAACTGGGTGTTTCCAGAGGCCAGCTGGGTGCTGTTGGAAGCCATCTGGGTGCTGTTGGAGACCAGCTGGGTGTTGACAAGAGGTTGCACACTGTTGGAGGCCAACTGGTTGTTGCTGGAGGCAAACTGGTTTTTGCTGAAGGCCAACTGGGTGCTGCTGGAGGCCAGCTGGGTGTTTCCAGAGACCAGCTGGGTGTTGTTGGAGGCCAGTTGAGTGTTGACAAGCGGTTGCATGCTGTTGGTGGTCAAAATGGTTGTTGCTGGAGGCCAGCTAGAGTGTTGACAAGTGGCTGCACGCTGTTGGATGCCAACTGGGTGTTGCTAGAGGCCAACTGATTGTTGCTGGAGGCCAACTGGGATGCTGTTGGAGGCCAACTGGGTGTTGCTGGAGGCCATCTGGGTGTTGACAAGTTGTTTCATGTGTTGAAGGCCATCTGGGTGTTGTTGGAGGCCATCTGGGTGTTGTTGGAGGCCATCTGGGTGTTGCTGGAGGCCAACTGGGTGCTGTTGGAGGCCATCTGAGTGTTGACAAGTTGTTTCATGCTGTTTGAGGCCATCTGGGTGTTGTTGGAGGCCAACTGGTTGTTGCTGGAAGCCATTTGGGTGTTGTTAGAGGCCAACTGGTTGTTGCTGGAAGCCATCTGGGTGTTGTTGGAGGCCATCTGGGTGTTGTTGGATGCCAACTGGGTGTTGCTGGAGGCCAACTGGGTGTTGCTGGAGGCCAACTGGGTGTTGAAAAGTGGTTGCATGCTATTGGATGCCAACTGGGTGTTGCTAGAGGCCAATTGAGTGTTGCTGGAGGCCAACTGGGTGTTGCTAGAGGCCATCTGGGTGTTGCTGGAGGCCATCTGGGTGTTGTTGGAGGCCATCTGGGTGTTGTTGGAGACCAATTGGGTGTTGCTGGAAGCCATCTGGGTGTTGTTGGAGGCCATCTGGGTGTTGGAGGCCATCTGGGTGTTGTTGGAGGCCATCTGGGTGTCGACAAGTGGCTGCACGATGTTGGATGCCAACTGGGTGTTGTTGGAGGTCATCTGGGTGTTGTTGGAGGCCATCTGGGTGTTGTTGGAGGACAATTGGGTGTTGTTGGAGGCCAAGTGGTTGACAAGTGGCTGCACGATGTTGGATGCCAACTGGGTGTTGTTGGAGGCCATCTGGGTGTTGCTGGAGGCCAATTGGGTGTTGTTGGAGGCCAAGTGAGTGTTGACAAGTGGCTGCACGATGTTGGATGCCAACTGGGTGTTGTTGGAGGCCATCTGGGTGTTGCTGGAGGCCAACTGGGTGTTTTCAGAGGCCAGCTGGATGTTGTTGGAGGCCAGTTGAGTGTTGGCAAGCGGTTGCACGCTGCTGGATGCCAACTGGTTGTTGCTGCAGGCCAACTGGGTGTTGTTGGAGGCCAGTTGGGTGTTGCTGGAGGCCAACTGGCCCCTGTTGGTGGTGTGGGGGCTCGCGGCCAGGCGGGGACCTTCTGTCTGTGCCGGTGGTAGTGAACCTTCAGGTTGCCACGCGTGGTGAACCGGTTGCCACAGACACTACAGCCGTAGGGCCGTTCACCCGTGTGGGACCTCAGGTGGAATCTGCCGGGCGCTTTCACTCCCAAACCCCTTCCCACAAAACCCACACTCGTGTCTTGTCCCCCCGACGTCCCCCACACCCAAATTTGGGGGGTGGGCCGAGACCACCGGCGTCACCCCGACCCCGCGGTAGGGCGTTGCCAAGAAGAAGGCGGTGGCGTGAGGTTGGTTTTTTGGGGGAAAAAGTGGGAAAAAAGTTTTCCCCGTGATGAAATGTGGCTTTTTGTGAGGGGGGGGAGGCGGGGCGGGGGGGGTACGGGATTTTGGGGTGCTCAGAGCCCCCAGGAGGAGGACCTGGCGACAGATGTCTTCGGTCAGCTGCATCTGACGGAGCTGACGCTGTTGCAACACCCGCAGCTCCTCCAGCAACAGTGGGATGTCCAAGGGGCAGCCCCCAGAATTCGGGGGGTTTTGGGGTGGGGGGTGACGACGGAATGGGGGGTCTTGTTCTGATGGCATGGCTGGAGGGGTCCCCGAGGAGGAGGAGGAGGAGGAGGAGGAGGAAGGGTACTTGGGAGGGCAGCGGGGGGCTGGGGAGGCGCCGGGGGAGCCTGGGGGGAGAAAAAAGGATGAAATTAGGGTGAATTGTCCCCAAAATGGGGAGGGATTGGAGGTTGTCGTTCACTGATCTGGCAAAATGAGTGAAAACGGCCCCAAAATGAGCGATATTGGTACCAAAATGGGTAATATCAGTCCAAAAATGAGAGATATGGGCCCCAAAATGAGAGATATCGGCCCAAAAATGAGAGATATCAGCCCGAAAATGAGAGATATCTGCCCCAAAACTGGCAATATTGGCCCCAAAATGAGTGATGTTGGCCCCAAATGAGCAATATTGTCCCAAAATGAGGGATATTGGCCCCAAAATGAGGGATATTGGCACCAAAATGGGCAATATCAGCCCCAAAATGAGTGATATTGACCCAAAAATGAACAATATCTACCCCAAAATGAGTGATATCATCCCAAAAATGAGTGATGTCATCCCAAAAATGAGTGATGTTGGCCCCAAAATGAGTGATACTGACCCAAAAATGAGCAATATTGGCCGAAAACAGGCAATGTAAGTCCAAAAATGAGGGATATTGTCCCAAAAATGTGTGATTTGGCACCAAAATGGGCAATAGTGGCCAAAAAAATGAGCAATATCTGCCATATTTGCCTTAAATTAAGTGATATTGACCCAAAAAATGAGGAATACTAACCTAAAAATGAGTGATATTAACCCAAAAATGAATGATATCTGCCCCAAAATGAGTAATATTGACTCAAAAATGAGTAATATTGACCCAAAATGGAAAATATAGGCTGAAAAATGAGCAGTATTGGCCCAAAAATGAGCAATATTGGCCCAAAATGAGCGATATCTGCAATATTTGCCCCAAAATGAGTGATATTACCCCAAAAATGAGCAATATTGACCCAAAAATGAGTGATATTGACCCAAAAATCAGAGCTACCAGCCCCAAAATGAGTGAAATCAGCCCCAAAAAATCCCCAACATCATTGAGGGATTTTAGGCATCCTGGGGTATTTTAGGTGATGATTTTCAGGAGATCTGAGGGATTTTAGTCAATTTTGGGTGATTCTGATGTGTTTGTGGAGAATTGTGAGGAATTTTAGTCAATTTTAGGCATCCTGGGGTATTTTAGGTGATGATTTTGAGGAGATCTGAGAGATTTCAGTCAATTTTGGGTCATTCTGAGGTCTTTTGGGGGATAATTTTAGGAGATTTGAGAGATTTAAGGCAATTTGGGGCATTCTGAGGTGTTTTGTAGGACAATTTTGATGGATTTTGAGGGATTTTAGTCAATTTTAGGCATCCTGGGGTATTTTAGGTGATGATTTTCAGGAGATCTGAGAGATTTTAGTCAATTTTGGGTCATTCTGAGGTGATTTGGCGGATTTGGGGGACAATTTTGAGGGTATTTGAGGGATTTGTGTCCATTTTGTGGCCTTCTGAGGTGTTTTAGGGTCAATTCTGAGGTAATTTGAGGGATTTTGGTCCATTTTGGGTCATTCTGGAGTGTTTTGTGGGACAATTTTGTGGAGATTTAAGAGATTTAGGGCAATTTTAGGCATCGAGGTGTTTTGGGGGACAATTTTGAGGGTATTTGAGGGATTTTGGCCCATTTTGTGGCCTTCTGAGGTGTTTTAGGGTCAATTCTGAGGCAATTTGAGGGATTTTGGTCCATTTTGGGTTATTCTGAGGTGTTTTGTGGGACAATTTTGAGGGTATGTGAGGGATTTGTGTCCATTTTGTGGCCTTCTGAGGTGTTTTAGGGTCAATTCTGAGGTAATTTGAGGGATTTTGCTCCATTTTGGGTCATTCTGGAGTGTTTTGGTGGACAATTTTATGGAGATTTAAGAGATTTAGGGCAATTTTGGGCATCGAGGTGTTTTGGGGGACAATTTTGAGGGTATTTGAGGGATTTTGGCCCATTTTGCTGGCCTTCTGAGCTGTTTTAGGGTCGATTCTGAGGCATTTCGAGGGATTTTGGCTCCATTTTGGGGTCGATTTCTGCGGAAACCTTCCAGATTTTGGACATTTTCTTACATCCCATTTCGAACCCATTTCAATCCAATCAAACAACCCCAGATTTTTTATTTTTTTTTTTCCCAGACGGCTTTTAAAACCAATTTTAAACCATTTTCACCCCCCTTCCCCCCCAAAATTCCTTTTAGAATCCCATTCCGTGCCCCCCACACACCCATACCCCCATTTTAGGTCCAATCCCCGCAATTTTAAGACATTTTCACCTCCTCCCAACCCTTTTCCCCGTTCCATTTTTGGGTCAATTTCCTCATTTTCCCCCATTTCTCCCCCCCCCCCCCCCCCCGTTTCGCCACACCACAAACAACCCCCAAACCCCCAATTTTCTCACAAAAAAATCCCCAAATCTCCTAAAAACAACATAAAAGAAAGAAAAAAACCCCCTCACCGTATCGGAGCGGCTGCGGTCGGCGCTGCTTCAACCTCGGCATTGACGGAGCCCCGGATGGGGCCCCACAGCGACCCGCCCCGATTCCTTCTTTTCTTTTCCTTTTTTTTTTTTTTTTCTTTCTCCTTTCCTTTCAAAAACTCCTTTATTTTCCTCCTTTTTTTTTTTTTCCTTTTTTTTTATCCTTTCTTTTGTTTCTTTTACCCCTTCCTTCCCTCTCCCCCCCCCCCCCTCCCCCCCGGTTTTCCCCCCCCCCGTTGGCCTCAGTGGCAGCGCGGTTGCTAAGGAAAATGGCGCCGTTGCTAAGGGCCTCCACGCCGTTGCTAAGGGCCGCAGCCAATCACAGCGCGTTGCCAGGCAGATCCCGCCCCTTGGCAACGCTACGGCGGCGCGGGGCGGACAAGACACCTCAAACCGCGAACGCTCCGCATCAAGGGTGTGTAAAAGTGGGGCAAAAACCGGCATAGTTCCGTACGGAAGATCCATAAAATTGGGGCAAAAAAGGGCAAATTTGTGATTTTTTTCTATATTTGAGCGCCCTTTCCGCCCGAACGGTTTCCCCCCTGTAGGCCTCAGTGGCAGCGCGGTTGCTAAGGAAAATGGAGCCGTTGCTAAGGGCCTCCACGCCGTTGCTAAGGGCCGCAGCCAATCACAGCGCGTTGCCAGGCAGATCCCGCCCCCTTGGCAACGCTACGGCGGCGCGGGGCGGACAAGACACCTCAAACCGCGAACGCTCCGCACCAAACTGGGGCAAAAAACGGCAAAGTTCTGTACCGAAGATACGTAAAATTGGGGCAAAAAAGGGCAAATTGTGATTTTTTTCTATGTTTGAGCGCCCTTTCCGCCCGAACGGTTTTCCCCCCGTAGGCCTCAGTGGCAGCGCGGTTGCTAAGCAAAATGGCGCCGTTGCTAAGGGCCTCCACGCCGTTGCTAAGGGCCGCAGCCAATCACAGCGCGTTGCCAGGCAGATCCCGCCCCCTTGGCAACGCTACGGCGGCGCACGGTGGACAAGACACCTCAAACCGCGAACGCTCCGCATCAAGGGTGTGTAAAAATGGGGCAAAAAACGGCAAAGTTTCGTACCGAAGATACGTAAAATTGGGGCAAAAAGGGCAAATCTGCGATTTTTTCTATGTTTGAGCGCCCTTTCCGCCCGAACGGTTTCCCCCCTGTAGGCCTCATTGCTCGCGGTTGCTAAGGAAAATGGCGCCGTTTTGTAGGGCCTCCACGAACCGTTGCTAAGGGCCGCGCGGCCCATCACATGGGCGCGTTTGCCAGGCAGAGCCCGCGCCCCTTGCAACGCTACGCGGCGCGGGGGCGGACAAGACACCACCGCAAACCGGCGAACGCTCCGCACCAACTTGGGCAAGAAAAACGCAAAGTTCCGTACAGCAGATACCTAAAATTGGGGCCAGCAAGGGCAAAATCTGGCGATTTTTTCTATGATTTGAGCGCCCTTTCCGCCCGAACGGTTGTGTCCCCCCGAGGCCTCAGTGGCAGCGCGGTTGCTAAGAAAATGGAGGCCGTTGCTAAAGGGCCCCGACGGCCCGTTGCTAAGGGCCGCAGCAAATCACACACACAGCGCGTTTGCCAGGGGGGCAGCAGATCCCGCCCCCTTGGCAACGCTACGGCGGCGCACGGCGGACAAGACACCTCAAACCGCGAACGCCCTGCACCAAATTGGGGCAAAAAAGGGGAAATTCGTGATTTTGGCTATTTTTGAACGCTGTTTCCACTCGAAGGGTTTTCCCCACACACAGAGGGGGCTGAAAACGGCTGTTTTGCCCAGAAGCAGCCGCGCGTTTCACTGAGGAGGGCAATGACCCGTTTTGGGTTGAAAAGGGGCGATTTTGGTTAAAAACAGAGCGAGCAAAACCTCTTTTTTTTCTGTCACGCACTTAATTGAATTACATTTAATTAATTGCCTGGGTTTTAACGCGGCGCTTCGATCCCTTTTCCCCCCTTTTTCTCAAAGGCCCCAAATTTCCGCCGTTTTGGTGCAATTTCTTTTAATTTCCCTCATTTTAATAATTAATTTTTACTCCCTAATTTTATTTTATGAATCGGCCGTTAATTAATTTTTTTTCCCCGCGACGGTAATTGATGAAAACGAGCTTTTATTTTCATTCATTTCAGATTTCCTTATTTATTTCCTTTTATTTTATTTTTCATTTATTTTTTTATTTTTAATTTATTTTATTCTATTTTATTTTTTCTTGATTTTTCTATGTTTTAAATATTTTATTTCGTTTTATTATTTTATTTTATTTTATATTTTATTTTATTTTATTTTATTTTATTCTACCAGTATTTCCTTTTCTTAATTGTTTTATTTCCTTTCATTTCATTTTCCTCTAATTTATCTTATAACTTAATTTTATAAATTAATTTTATTTTCCATTATTTTATTTATTATTATTTATTATTATGTGATATTATATTATTTATTATCATATTTGTTATTGGTTATTTTATTTATTCTATTTCCTTTTATTTATTTTATTTCCTTTTATTTTCCTGCATTTTATTTAATTTTACTAATTTAATTTAATCTATTTTTATTATATTTTATTTTATTTTATTTTATTTTATTTTATTTTATTTCATATTATTTAATTTTTCCTTCTTTATTGACGTTTTAATTTTAATAATTAAATTTTTAATATTTTCCTTGAATTTTTCCTTTTTTTTTTATTGATGTCATAATTTTATTAATTTTAGTATATTTTTATTGATTCATGTCTCTTTTAATTTTATTAATTTTAGTTTATGTTATGAATATTAATTAATTTTATTATATTTAATTTAGTCTACTTGTCCTTATAAGTCATTGCCTTTATTTCCTTTTCTGTTTACTTTTATTTCCTTTTATTTGCTTTTATTTTATTTTCCTTCCTTTTATTGATTTTATTTTATTAATTTTATCAATTTTATTATATTTTCCTTTATTTTATTTTATTTTATTTTATTTTATTTTATATTAATTTAATATTTTCCTTTCCCTCATTTCCATTTAATTTTCGTTCTCATTAACTTTCAGTTTTTCATTTATTTCCAATCATTTTAATTAATTTTATCATCATCTTCATTACAATTAATCTTTCCTTTATTTCCTTACGTCTACATTATTTTTAATTTATTACCTTATTATTATTTTATTTCTTCTTCTTCTTCTTCTTCTATTATTACGTTATTATTTTATTACCATTTTAAATTAATTTCTAATTATTACTATTACAATTATTATTTTATTATTTTACATTTTATTATTGTATTTTATTAACTATTTCACTATTGTTTTGGTGCTTATGATTATTATATACAATTATTTTTTATTATCGCATTTTAACATTATTTTCTATTATTAATCTTTGTTTGTTATGATTATGAATTATTATATTACCGATTTTTTATTTGTATTTTATTATTTTAAATTATTACTATTACTATTACTATTATTACTATCAATGTTTATTACTATTATTATTTTTATTATCATCATTTTACATTATTTTCTATTATTATCATTGTTGTTATTATTATTATTACTATATTACTATTTTTTATTATTGCTATTTTATTTTATTATTATTTTATTATTTTTTTTTTTTTTTTTTTTTTTTTTTTTTTTTTTTTTTTTTTTTTTTTTTTTTTTTTTTTTTTTTTTTTTTTTTTTTTTTTTTTTTTTTTTTTATTATTATTTACTTATTTTTTTATTATACTATTTTATTATTATTTTATTATTATTACTATTACTATTACTATTATTACTATTATTGCAATTATTATTTTATTCTTATCATTTTACATTATTTTCTAATTATTATCCTTGTTGTTATTATTATTATTATTATTATTATTATTATTATTATCATCATCATCACCATCATCATCATTATTATTACTATTATTATTATTATTACTAATGTTATTTTATTTACATTAATTTCTGGTTTTGTCGTCATTAATTTTTATCTCATTCTTCCTTTATTTTCCAATCAATAATAAATAATAAAATAGATGAGAAATCAGTAATAAAATAATATAAGTAATAAAACGCAGCAGCAATGAAACCAATGTGTGGCACAAATCAAACACCAAAACCCGGTAAGAATGACTAAAATAACCCCCCGGACTAAGGAGGCTAATAGAATGATATAAATTGTACAAATGATAAAACTAATAAAATGGACAAAAATAGAATCAATAAATAATAAGAAAATAGCGTTAATAATAAAGCTAATAAAATAAATGATATAAATGATGAAATTCCGACGGCATCCACTCAGTGCACATCCACGTAATCACTGAATCCGAAATTACTAGACATGAGAAACCGGCATACATGTTATATATATAAAAAATTTAAATAATAAAGCAACGATAATGGAATATATAGAAATAAATAGAATAAATAATAAAAATCATATCAATTCGCACTCTGCTACCCGCCCTATCCAGATAATCTAACTAATCCAAGTACTCTAACTTCTCCCATTACATCTGCCTAATATCCATGTTCCGTGCTTACACTATGCCTTCGCATTACCTCCCCTGCCCTCCTTGCCCCGGCATCATAATCCTGCCCTCCTCTCCCTAATCACCGTCAGCTGCACTTTCATACTATGCCTTTCCTGCAATGCCTGCCCCTCCCTCCATCACACTCACCTAACTCCTCCACTTAACTATATAACAACGCAGCACTCCATACTCATCAAATAATACGCCTATAAAGCTAATGAACTACTCTACCTAATCGCCCGCTAAACTCTCCCGATCCTAACCTCAGGGCCAATCAGCCTAATAAGAAAATACTAACTTCTATCACTACTATCAATTCACCCCGCATACCCTAATGCACCACCCATGCCCCCCTCCTATACATACTATCCACCTCAGACTACCTACTACACCTCTCAAGTCACTATCAATTTCATCATATACCTTTCCATGCCTCCTCTCCCCTGCCCTCCCTTCCCTCCGCCTCTCACTTCATCCCGCCCCTTCCCTCGATTCCCCCTCTCTCCCTCGAAGAAAATAATACTAAGAAAATAATGAAATATAAGCGAATAAACAATAGAAATGCATATAAATGATAACGTCCCGTACGACACTACGCGAAAAATCAAAATAATAAGAAATAATAAATTAATATAAATAATATAAATAATATAAAATTAAAGAAAGTACTAAAATACAATGCCAACAAATCAAACACATAATATAACTCACCTATAAATCATATCATAATAAGGTCATATGCATTCACTCCTATACCTTTCCTGGCCTCACGGAAACTAACATTAAAAACAATCCAATACTACTCTAAAAAAAAAAAGGCAGCAGTAATTAAATACATAAAAATAGAAGCAATAAATAATAATAAAATAATGTGAATAATAAAGCTAATAAAACAATATAAATAATATAAAGGATAAAACGCCAATAATAAAATAAGCGAAAATCAGAATAATAATTAATAATAAATTAATATAATCAATAACACAGGACGAATTGAAATGGCACTCAAACAATAATATATTTCTTGTGTTCATAAAGACACGAAAACTTAAATACAATCCCCCTCGACGCCATAATAATAATGCATAAGATCACTCATCCCCCCTCATCCCCTCCTATTCACTATACACCTGATAAAACTCCAATAATAAAATAAGGGAAAATCAAATTAATAATGAATAATTAATTAATAGAACTAATATAAATTAAAAAAGAATGAAATAAATGAAAGTGAAGTCAATAAATAATAAAATAATATAAATTACAAAGCAACGATAATAAAATATATAAAAATAAATAGAATAAACAATAATAAAATAATAGATATTAGAAAACTAAATAAAATAATAATAATTGATATAAATGAATAACTCAATAATAAAATAAAAGGCGAAAATCAGAGGTAATAAGTAATAATACTGTAATATAATAATGTAACTTAACAAGGCCTCCCTACAATGCAAAACATCAACCCATCATTCCTTCCTCTCCCTAATATAACTACTAAAGTCCTCCTCCCTTTCATCTCTCCATTAATGGAATCAATGAACAGAAACTCAATCAATAGAATATAAATATAACGCAAATTAAGTATATAAAAATAGAAACAATAAATAATAATAAAATAATGTCAGTAATTTAAACGATTAAACTCCAATAATAAAATAAGTGAAACTCACACTCATCCTGAATCATTCATTCATAGCAATAATAACATTACCATAATGCAAATCAATGAAAATAAAACCGAGAAATAATAAAATATTAGAAATAATAAAGCAACGATAATAAAATATATAAAAATAAAATAGAATAAATAATAATAAAATAATATATATTAGAAAGCTAATAAAATAATATAAATAATATAAATAATAAACCTCCAATAATAAAGTAAGTGAAAATCAAAAATAATCATGAATAATTAATTAATATAAATAATATAAATTAAAAAAGAATGAAATAAATGAAGATAAAACCGACAAATAATAAAATAATACAAATAATAATAATAAAATAATATATATTAGAAAACTAATAAAATAATATAAATAACATAAATGATAAAATAATAATTAATAATAATTTAATATAAATAACGTAAATTAAAAAAGGATGAAATAAATGAAAATAAAACCGACAAATAATAAAATAATACAAATAATAAAGCAACGGCAATAAAATATATAAAAATTAATACAATAAATAATAATTAATAATATATATTAGAAAACTAATAAAATAATATGAATATTATAAAGGATAATACTCCAATAATAAAATAAGCGAAAATCAGAATAATAATGAATAATAAATTAATAAAAATAATGTAAATTTAAAAAGGATGAAATAAATGAAAATAAAACCGACAAATAATAAAATAATACAAATAATAAAGCAGCGATAATAAAATATATAAAAATAAATAAAGTAAATAATAATAAAAAAAAAAAAAAAAAAAAAAAAAAAAAAAAATTAAAGAACTTTTAAACAATTATAAACCTAACATTAGAATTTTGACTAAACTCATATACCAAGTAAATTCATTTTCCAAAGTGTTGTGATTTAAAAAATAAAAAAAAAAAATAATAAAATAAAATACAATAAAAAGAAAGATAATAAATTCGTTTAATAAATTATTTTCCGTTTAATAAATATTTCGTTTAATAAATAATTTCTTGTATTAATAAATGATAAAAATAATATAAATTAGTAAACTACTAAAATAATATAAATAATATAAATGATAAAACTCCAATAAGCGAAAATCAGAATAATAATGAACAATAACTTACAATATAATGATACCCGGCATTCCATCCGATAACATAATCAAGTTCATTCAATATTAACTAATCATAAATAACATCATAACCGAGCCACTGCTGGTAATTCAATTATGAAATATTAAAGTAATCAACTAGCCTTAAAAGTTCTTTAATCATTACCCACACCATCCTAACTAAAATATAATAATCCATACACTACCTGCGATAGCTCCCCCTCCTCACCGCATTCTTCCACTTCTTTAATGACAGATCACGAAAACTAATACCGCCCTAATAATAGCGAAACCCTGATCACTAACCTCATGCCTCTTACACCCTCCGCAATTGCTTCCTTCCTCCTAACGCAACTCATCCTCGCGCCACTCTGCTACCTAACCTCCTGCAACTATTACACCCTACCCCGCCATTCCACATTCTTTACGAAGACAAGGCAATACTCCTAAGTAAAGTCATCCTCGCGCCCACTCAGCCTCCTACACTACTGCCATACTAAACTCCTCAAATCATGCCTCATGAATCCTTTGCTCCTTAACACCCCTCATTTATTCTGGATTTATTAATTCTTAATTTCATTATTAAATATTTTTCCTCCCTTTTTTATTCATTTTCATTCCTTTTCTTTCTTTAATTTCCCATTTTAATTAATATTAATTAGTTTTATTCCCCTTCCACGCCTTTTATTAGGAATTTTGCCTCTTTTATTAGAAAATTTATTTCTAATTTTGATGCTTGATTTTCATTTCCTCCAATTAACGATTATTATTATTTAATTCCTATTTCCTAATATTTGATTATTTCCTTTCATTTCCGATTATTATTATTTATTAATTCCTATTTCCTAATATTCTATTTTAATTTCCTTTAATTTCCGATTATTATTATTATTTATTAATTCCTATTTCTTAATATTCCATTTTTATTTCTTTCAATTTCCAATTATTATTATTATTATTTATATGCCCATTTACCTATATTCCATTTTTTTCCTTTAATTTCCGATTATTATTATTTATTAATTCCTATTTCCTAATATTCTATTTTATTTCCTTTAATTTCCAACTATTATTATTATTTATTATTTTTTTTTTTTTTTTTTTTTTTTTTTTTTTTTTTTTTTTTTTTTTTTTTTTTATTTATTATTTATTAATTCCCATTTCTTAATATTCCATTTTTTCCCTTTAATTTCTGATTATTATTATTTATTAATTCCTATTTCCCAATATTCTATTTTAATTTCCTTTAATTTCCAGATTATTATTATTATTTATTAATTCCTATTTCTTAATATTCCATTTTATTTCCTTCAATTTCCAATTATTATTATTATTTATTAATTCCCATTTCCTAATATTCCATTTTTTCCCTTTAATTTCCGATTATTATTATTTATTAATTCCTATTTCCTAATATTCTATTTTAATTTCCAATTATTATTATTATTTATTAATTCCCATTTCTTAATATTTGATTTCCTTTTAATTTATTTATTATTATTATTATTTAATTCCTATTTCTTAATATCAGGTTTTATTTCCTTTTATTTCCAATTATTATTATTATTAATTTCTATTTTTTAATATTCCATTTTATTTCCTTTAATTTCCAACTATTATTATTATTTATTAATTCCTATTTCCTAATAGTCGATTTTTATTTCCTTTAATTTCCAATTATTACTATTATTTATTAACTCCTACTTCTTAATATTCGTTTTCTATTTCCTTCAATTCCCAATCATTATTAATTAATAATTATTAATATCATTAATTCCTATTTTCCTATAAATCTTTAACAATTCATTAAAGAAATATCACAATGTTAATTTAATTAATAATTACTCTAACGGTTCTAATAATTGTGACGATAAGAAAATATTAATAGTCTTAATTAAAGGAACGTTGCTAATAATAATTAAGTAGTGTTAACTGTAATAATTAGAACAATAATAGTAATAATAAGAATAATAATAATAATAATAATAATAATAATAATAATAATAATGACAATGAAATGCACTTTTGCTCATTATTAATTACCTCCTAATTATTTATTATTAGTCGTTATTAACTCCATCCTAATTATTATCGTGCGCCCCAATATTGCGCTGCTCCACGCCGATTATTTCATGCTAATAATTATTAACGCTAATAATCCCAATTATTTCCACCCCGCCGCGAAAAACGCACGAAAAATTTCAAAATAAGATCGATATTAATATTAATTAATATTAATAAATTAATAATAGCCATTAAAAAGACCTCTGGTTAATCGCCGGCGGCGTTTCTGACCGTTAATTAATAGCTCCTCATTAGCCCCGTCATTAGCAGCCCCGAAGTTGGCCGATTTCTCCCCCTTGTGGCCCCGCCCCTCATTTTGGGTTCATTTCTCCCCAATTTGGGATTTCCCCAAAAACCCCAAATTTGGCCCCGAAAAAAACTCCCAAAATTCGCTTTTTTTACCCCGTTTTTTTTCCTCTTTCTGCCTTTTTCTCCGCTTCCCCCCCCTCAAAGCTTTTAATTATTACAAAATATCTCTTTTCCTCTCCTCATTAATGACTTATTAATGATTATTTCCCCCCTCTGAACTTTGGGGTGAAAAAGCGATATTTTGGTGACGGCGATTAACAATAATTAATGAAAAAAATCCATTTTTGGGGTAAAAAATCGAATGCTGTGTGATTATCGGTAATTAATTTTGGCATCTCGTAGTGTTAATTGCGTGGGAAATTGGGAATTAATTACATTTATTGTTCGATTTTTTAATAATTTGCTATTAATTAGTATTATTAGTAATTTTTAGAATTAAAAGCATTTATTATTAAGTGTTATTAGTATTATTATTATCAATTTAATGTGTTCTTGTTCTAATTAGTTTCAGAATTAATTGCATTTATCATTCGGTCTTTTAATAATTAGAAATTAATCCGAATTATTAGAAATTTTTAGAATTAAGAGTATTATTATTAAGTGTTTTTAGTATTATTAGTATTATTAGTATTATTAATCACAAATTCAGTGCGTTCATCCTTCATTTCTTTCTAATTAGTTTCAGAATTAATTGCACTTATAATTCGGTCTTTTAATAATTAGAAATTAATCCGAATTATTAGAAATTTTTAGAATTAAGAGTATTATTATTAAGTGTTTTCAGTATTATTAGTATTATTAGTATTATTAATCACAAATTCAGTGTGTTCATCCTTCATTTCTTTCTAATTAGTTTCAGAATTAATTGTATTAATCATTCGGTCTTTTAATAATTAGAAATTAATCAAAATTATTAGAAATTTTTAAAATTAAGAGAATTCAATTAAGTGTTATTATTATTATTATTATTATTAATAATTAAAATTCAATGTGTTCATCCTTAATTTCTTTCTAATTAGTTTCAGAATTAATTGTATGAATCATTCGGTCTTTTAATAATTAGAAATTAATCCGAATTATTAGAAATTTTTAGAATTAAGAGTGTTCATTATTAAGTGTTATTATTATTATTATTATTATTATTATTATTATTAATCACAAATTCAGTGCGTTCATCCTTAATTTCTTTCTTTCTAATTAGTTTCAGAATTAATTGCTATTAATCATTCGGTCTTTTAATAATTAGAAATTAATCCGAATTATTAGAAATTTTTAGAATTAAGAGAATTCACTATTAAGTGTTATTATTATTATTATTATTATTATTAATCACAAAGTCAGTGCGTTCACCCTTAATTTCTTTCTAATTAGTTTCAGAATTAATTGTATTAATCATTCGGTCTTTTAATAATTAGTAATTAATCAGAATTATTAGAAATTTCTAGAATTAAGAGTGTTCATTATTAAGTGTTGTTATTATTATTATTATTATTAATTACAAATTCAATGTGTTTATCCTTAATTGATTTTTTTTTCCTAATTAGTTTCAGAATTAATTGTATTAATCATTCGGTCTTTTAATAATTAGAAATTAATCAGAATTATTAGAAATTTCTAGAATTAAGAGTGTTCATTATTAAGTGTTATTATTATTATTATTATTATTAATTACAAATTTAATGTGTTTATCCTTAATTTTCTTTTGTAATTAATTTCAGAATTAATTGTATGAATCATTCGGTCTTTTAATAATTAGAAATTAATCCGAATTATTAGAAATTTTTAGAATTAAGAGTGTTCATTATTAAGTGCCTTTATTATTTATTTATTAATCAGTTTAATGTCGTTATCATTAAATATTTATCTAATTATTCCCGGAATTAAATTCAATTATCATTCAACGTTTCAAAATTCAGACATTGCCTAATTATCATTTTTAGAATTGCGTGTATTAATTAATTAATAACGACTAATAACGACAATTAATTGCAATTAATTACAAATTATTGCAGTAATTACAAGAAGAAATACATAATTGGGCCGATTTGGGATTAAACACAATTTTAATAATCACATTAATATCAATAAATCAATAAAGAATGTAATAATTAATTAAGGGAATTCTTTTAATAACGGCGATATTAATTAACTCCTTTCCAAAGTCAATTAATACTTCACTTCCAATTATTTTCATTATTAAAAATCACTAATTAAATACGATTAAAATTTAATATTTCATAATTAATTAATTCTACTTTTTATTTTTTTGCCTTTTTCTTACCAATCTGTGCTCATAATTCGGTTTATTAATTAATTAATGATGTACTTAATAGACTCACGATTAACCTTCTTTACGTTAAACAGTGTCTAATTAATGGCTCTTATGTTTGAATAAATTTATAATTAACACAATCTGAATTGAGTATGCAATTATTTCCACAGCTGAACCTTTCAATAACCCAATCAACTGCTAATTAGTGCAACGTTAATTAAGTACTTATTAATTTCTACAACTGAACGCGTTTACACCTCGACGGCTTTATTAACTTTGGGGTTAATTTTTTAACGATTGGTGACAGCTAATTATTGGCTGGACTTGAAGCTTTTTTACTAATTGCACTCAGTGGCACAAAAACTGTTTAATTAAACATTAATTAAATATTAATTAATGTCCATTAACCCTTTCTCACGATTGCACTCATTAAAACTTCCCGTGCTTTCAGACACTCATTAAACATATTCTTAATATTAATCCTTTCTATATCTTCACCTGCTAATTAAGAATCTAGTAATTAACCCGCCTCCAATTAAACTCGCAATTAATTAATTACTGCTCTAATTAAGCACTCACGAGCCCCCAACGAACCCTATGAAGCCTTGAGGGCGGCGGAGGCGTGGCCTCGATTTGCATATGCAAACGAGAGAGGGGGGATGAGCGACAGAAGGCTTTGCGTGTATGCAAATGAGGGTCTGTCGTTTGCATATATGCAAATGAAGGGGTGGGAGCCAATGCGGTCCTCCAGCCACAAGGGGGCGCTCTTCGCATTCCTCTACAGTAGAACTCTACAGCCTCCGCCAACGCTGTGAGAGATGCCAAAAAAAAAAGGGCGAAATACATCAAAATTTGGGCAAAAAAAACCCTGAAAACCAAAAAATGTGGATTTTTGGGGTGAAAAAAGGCAAAATCTGGGAAAACGTGGCCGAGTTTGGGGCGAAAAGGGCCAAAAAAGGGCAAAATAAAACCATCCAACCCCGTTCTGCGCGGCCGCTCTTCAGCCCCACAATCTTTTTTTTTCTCCTTTTGCAACGTTTTCTTTTCCTTTCCCCAACATTTTTTTCCCTTTTTCCACGTTTTTTTGATTTTTGAACTTTTTTTTTTTCAATTTTCCAACTTTTTTTTTGCTTTTTCATCTTTTTTTCCCTCCTTTTCCAACGTTTTCTTTTCCTTTTCCCATCATTTTCCCCCCCTTTTTCCACCCTCTTTTGATTTTTCAACTCGTTTTTTTTTCAATTTTCCAACTTTTTTTTTTCTTTGTATGCTTTTTCATCTTTTTTTTTCTTTTTTTCCTCCCCCCCCCAAATTTTCATCCTATTTTTCTTTGCCTTCTCACTCAGCGCCGCGCTGCTGAGGACAGCAGGGGATTCCCCCCCCTCCCTCCAATGAAGCGTGGCTGTTTTTCTGCCCCTCCTGGGACCTGCAGACCCCACCAGGATGCATTTTTTCAGGGTGGGTGGGGGGATTATTTCTCCCCCCCCCTCCTCCCTCCCCCGTGTTCATCCTTTGGGTTGCTTTCGTGCCGAATTCACGCCTCCAAACGCTCACCTTCGTTTTTCTTTACATCCAGCTGCACCTACAGCACTTTCACCCCCCTCAGTTCACAGAGCCATCCCCCACCCACCCAAATCACCCAGGATCCCCCCCCCACCAACCTCAGACCCTTCCACGGATGGGGCTCTCCGGGCAGCTCCATGCTTTCAGCTGATGGTTGACCCATCGTGGGCCATTTCTACAGCAATCCCTGCCATGTTTTCCCCTTCCTGACGTTTCCCCAAGAAATAAAGAATATTCAGGCACCGTCGGGACAGCAGAGTGCAAAACAGGGGTGAACTCATCCTTTCTTTTCGTGCTAAAACCACAGGTTTTTTTTTAACTTTGTGTTTTTACTGCGCAACGCCACGCGCCCACCGAGCAGCAGCTGTTCCACGGGGGATGTTTTTGGGTAGGAAAGGAAATATTTTGGTCGTGCCTGAAACGCGTGGGCAGCCCGCAGATGGAGCAGCTGTGGACGATTTCCTTTTCTTATTTTTATTTTTTATTTTTTTCCTTTATCTGTATTTGTTTTCGCTGCTATTAACAGTGATGGTGGTTGGACAGCACGGGCACTAGAGGTGAAGGGCCGTGACAACATCTCAAGGGACAACAGGCAGAGCACAGTGAGGCTGCAGCTGAACAACCTCAGGGCTGAGGACACCGCCACCTACAGCTGTGTGAAAAGTGATGGTAGTGGTTGTGATTACGAACCTCGTTACCTCGACGCCGCTCCTGGATTTTATTGGGGTCAACCCAGAGCTCCCAGATTGGGAGATCAGAGCCCAAGTTGATGGAGCTGAGCACGGAGTGGGCAGAACTCAGCCCAAAATCTGCAGCAGTCAGCACACGGTGATGGAACTGAGCAGAGAAAATTCAGAACAATGATGAGGATGGGGATGGGGGGGGATGGGGATGGGGATGGGGATGGGATGGGGATGGGAGAGGGGTGGGGATGGGGATGGGGTGGGGATGGGGTGGTGATGGGGATGGGGATGGGGATGGGGATGGAATGAACTGATGATACGGACGGCCGTGGTCATGGTCATGGTTATCAGTCTGGATTAGCAGATGAGTTGGGATATCTGCAGAATTGAGGACAGGGTGAGAAAAGCAATGGTAGAATTTTCCTTAGAAGGGAAGGTGATGGATGTGGATATGGTTATGATGATGCAGATGGTCATGGTCATGGTTATGGTCATGGTTATCAACATGGATACAGATATGGATACGGATATGGGTTTGGTTATTGACATGGTGACGATGGTGGTGGTGGTGACAGTGACAGAGCCGTGTCCCTGCCCAGGACATCCCCACATCCCAGGGCTCCATACAGCAGCAGCGTGGAGCTGAGCCCCAGCGTCCGCACGGAGCCCATCGCCTCTCTCAGCACAACGGGGGGACGAGAGGACGGAGGGTCTCTTCAGAACGGAGCCATTCTGTGATTCCATGCACAGATCCAATTCTTTGAGCCCAGCACAGAGCTCTGCAGCCCGGATGGAATCTTCCCAAGTCTGGATGAGCACACGTCCTTGTCGTGTCATATCACCAGGATAAGCAGCACAACCAGCACCCCAACCACCACCAGCCTCTTTTACACAGCAGTAGGTGGCGGTGTCCTCAGCCCTGAGGTTGTTCAGCTGCAGCCTCACTGTGCTCTGCCCGTCGTCCCTCGAGATGGTGGCACGGCCCTTCACCGCCGCCCCGTATTCTGTGTAACCACCAGCACTGTTCCTCCCCCCCACAATTCCCTCCATCCTGGTGCCGGGCTCCTGGCGCGCCCACATCATGCTGTAACCACCAGCAGAACACCTCCAGCTGTTCCCACATCAGTGCTATTTTGGGGCTGGAAATCATGAGTTATTTCGGTCGAGTCTGAACCTCGTGCTGTGCCAACAGAAAGGAGCAGCTGCGGGAAATGGTCTCTTTTGGTTTGTTCACCATTTTTTTTTTGTTTGTTTCATTTTCATCCTGTTTTTGCTTTGCTTTCTCAGTAGGTGCCGTGCTATAGGGGACAGCAGGGGTTGCCTCCATCTCTGCATGGAGCGTGGGTGTGGGTTTTGCCTCTTCCGGGATGTGCAGACCCCGTAAGGAAATCCTTATCGGGGTGTGGAAAATTCCTGCCCTGAGGATCAGAGTTCATTTGTCCTTTGGGTTGTTTTCAGGCCAACTTAATGGAGTGACACCTGCAGATTCCCATGGGAGGACTCACCCTCGTGTGCACGGCCTCCTGCTGCACGTGCAGCACTTACACCATGGTGTGGGGGAGACAAGTAACCAGCAAGGGGCACCACTTTGTCACCACTATTAGCAAGGATGGTGACACAGGCTATGCACCAGCAGTGAAGGGCCGTGCCACCATTTCGAGGGACAACGGGCAGAGCACAGTGAGGCTGCAGCTGAACAACCTCAGGGCTGAGGACACCGCCACCTACTACTGCACAAAATGTGATCACAGTGGTTGTTGGAGTGGTGGTGCTCAGGATATCGACGTGGCTCCTGGGTTTGGTGGTGTCACCCACAGCCCAGATTGAGAGATCAGAGCCCAGGTGAGGGAGCTGAGCCCAGAATGGACAGAACTCAGCCCAAACCTGCAGAAATAAGACACAGAGGGATGGAAATGATGAAAAGAATTCCTAAAAATGTGATGGAGAAGGAGGTGGAGATGGATAGGGTGATGCGGATGGTCTTGGTGATGGTCATGGTTATGGATATTTGTACATTTATGGATATGGGTATGGAATATGGAAATTGATGGTGATGGTGATGAAGAGAGTGTTGTTGGGGACAAAATTTCTTTCCCCCCACACAGAGCTCTGCATCCCAGATGGAACCTTCCCAGATGCAGATGAAGACGTGTCCCTCTGATATCTGTGTGACCAGCAGCATAACCACAACAAGCACCACCACAATCACCAGCATCTTTGGCGCAGTAGTAGGTGGCGGTGTCCTCAGCCCTGAGGTTGTTCAGCTGCAGCCTCACTGTGCTCTGCCCGTCGTCCCTCGAGATGCTGGCACGGCCCTGCACCGCTGCCCCATATTCTGTGTTACTACCATCATTCTCAATACCTGCGACGGATTCCAGCCCCTTGCCGGGTGCCTGTCGCACCCACTGCATGCTGACACTGCTGAAGGTGAATCCGGAGCCCTTGCAGACGAGGCTGATCCCTCCTCCGGGCGTCTGGAGGCCGCCCCCGGACTCGTCCAACGTCACGGCCGCCATCAGCCCTGTGGGGAAGGACAGACAGCGCTGACGGAGCCGCCGACACACGGCCTCATGCAGCTTTGCCTCACTGAGACCACACTAAGACACACTGAGATGTCATAAAGACCCAGAGAGATCCCATTGAAACCCCATAGAAACCCTGTAGAGATCCCATAGATACCTCATAGAGACCTCATTGAGACGCCACTGAGATCTCGCAGAGAACGCAAAGAGTCCACTTAGAGAAGTCACTGAGGTACCATAGAGATCCCATAGAGTTCCTAACAAGATCTGATGGAAACCTCATTCATTCCCCATGGGGAATCCATTGAGACATCATGGAGACCTCACAGAAACTACACAGAGACCCAGAAGTTCCCAACTGGGATCCCATTGAGGCGGGGGCCCACGGGAAGGGGTGGCCAAGAGGAGGGGGAAGGAGGAGCAAGGGCTATTGGTGGCGAAGCTGGGGGGGAAGGAGGACAGGGCTGGTTTTGTTCTTATGAGATCCATCCAGAGGCCCAGAGGAGGGCTCAGAGTCGTCTGCAAGGGCTCCGGATTCGACTTCAGCAGTTTTGGCATGCAGTGGATGCAACAGGCACCCTGCAAGAGGCTGGAGTGGGTCGCTGGTATTCACAGCACTGGTAGTTACACGTACTACGCGATCGGCGGTGAGGGCCGTGCCAGCATCTCGAGGGACAATGGGCAGAGCACAGTGAGGCTGCAGCTGAACAACCTCAGGGCTGAGGACACCGCCACCTACTACTGCGCGAAAACTACTTGGAGTGGTGCTTGTTGTGGTTATGCTTATTGTATCGAATCAGTCCAGGATTTGTGGTGTCACTCGCAGCCCAGACTGAGAGATCAGAGCCCAAGTGATGGAGCTGAGCCCAGAATGCACAGAGCTCAGCCCAAAATCTGCAGCAGTCAGCACACAGTGATGGAACTGAGCAGAGAAAATTCAGAAGAAGGGATGGGGATGGGGATGGGGATGGGGATGGGGATGGGGATGGGATGGGGATGAGGATGGGGATGGGATGGGGATGGGGATGGGGATGGGGATGCGAGGATGGGGATGGGGATGGGGATGGGGTGGAGATGGGGATGGGGATGGGGTGAGGATGGGGTGGAGATGGGGATGGGATGGGGAGGGTGGGGATGGATGGGATGGGGTGGGGATGTGATGGGGATGGGGATGGGGATGGGGATGGGGATGGGGATGGGGATGGGGATGGGATGGGGATGGAATGAACTGATGATACAGACGACCATGGTCATGGTCATGGTTATCAGTCTGGATTAGCAGATGAGTTGGGATATGGATTTGCTTAGGGTAATGGATGTGCATTCGATTATTGATGTGGTGCTGGTGCTGCTGATGGTGGCACAGCCCGAATCCGTGCCCAGAGCATCCCCACCTCCTGTGGCTCCTCCAGCACCGTGCCTGGACACTGCCCTGCCTCCAGTGGGCAGAATTCCCGTCCCAGTCCACGCTGGCTGACACCACAAAAGCCAGGATCGCGTCGATACAATCAGAGTAACGATCACACCAGTCAGCAGTGCCTCTGGCGCAGTAGTAGGTGGCGGTGTCCTCAGCCCTGAGGTTGTTCAGCTGCAGCCTCACTGTGCTCTGCCCGTTGTCCCTCGAGATGGTGGCACGGCCCTGCACCGCCGATGCGTACCATGTGCTACTACCAGCACTGTTAATACCTGCGAACGTATTCCAGCCCCTTGCCGGGTGCCTGTCGCACCCACTGCATGGCATAACTGCTGAAGAAGTCAAAGAAGCCGAATCCGGAGGCCTTGCAGACGAGGCTGATCCCTCCTCTGGGCATCTGAAGGCTGCCCCTGGGCTCGTCCAACGTCACGGCTGCCATCAGCCCTGTGGGGAAGGACAGACAGCGCTGACGGAGCCGCCGACACACGGCCTCGTGCAGACAAGCCTCGCTGAGACCCCACTGACATGCCATACGGACCTCAGTGAGACCCTACATGGACCCAACAGAGATCCCTTACGTGTGATCCCATAGAGGACGCACAGACATCCCTTAGGGATGTCATACAGATCCCAACAAGACCACATTCAAATCCTGTGCAAAGCCATTGCTGTCGCTTAGAGACCCCATAGGAACTCCATTGTTGTCCCATAGAGACCCATGGGGACCCCACTGAAGCTCAAGTGAGGCTGGGGCCAACCTGCAGGGGCAGCCAAGATCTCCTTCTCTCCCAGCTAAGCCAGCCCTTCCGCCTCCTTAATTGTCTTCTTGGCCAGCCCTTCTGCTGGGCCCTGGTCTCAGAGAGGCAACAGTAGGGTCACTATGGGGTCTGCGTGAGACAATGGTGGGGTTTGTGTGGGATCTGAAGGGCATCTCTAGGAAATTTCCACGGGTTTCATAGGAGGCGTCTGTGGAATGGCAGTGAAGACTCTTCAATGTTCCTATGGGGTCTCAATGGCATCTGTATGAGTCTCTATGGGGTCACAATGTGGTCTGTCTGCACGAGGCCGTGTGTCGGCGGCTCCATCAGCGCTGTCTGTCCTTCCCCACAGGGCTGATGGCGGCCGTGACGTTGGATGAGTCCGGGGGCGGCCTCCAGGCGCCCAGAGGAGGGCTCAGCCTCGTCTGCAAGGGCTCCGGATTCACCTTCAGCAGTGTTGCCATGTACTGGGTGCGACAGGCACCCGGCAAGGGGCTGGAGTGGGTTGCTGGTATTCACAGCACTGGTAGTTACACATACTACGGGACGGCGGTGAAGGGCCGTGCCACCATCTCGAGGGACAACGGGCAGAGCACAGTGAGGCTGCAGCTGAACAACCTCAGGGCTGATGACACCGCCACCTACTACTGTGGGAAAGAGTCTGGTGGTTGTCCTAGTAGTTATTGTGGTTATCGTGCTGGTTACATGGACGTCACAGGGACATGTGTCCATCTCCAGTTGGGAAGGTTCCATCTGGGCAGCAGAGCTCTGTGCTGGGCACAAAGAATTGGATCTGTGCATGCAATCACAGGATGGCTCCGTTCTGAAGAGACCCTCCGTCCTCTCGTCCCCCCGTTGTGCTGAGAGAGGGGATGGGCTCCGTGCGGACACTGGGGCTCAGCTCCACGCTGCTGCTGTCTGGAGCCCTGGGATGTGGGGATGTCCTGGGCAGGGACACGGCTCTGTCACTGTCATCACCACCTCCACCATCACCACGTCAATAACCAAACCCATATCCGTATCCATATCCGTATCCATGTTGATAACCATGACCATGACCATGGCCATGACCATCTGCATCATCATAACCACTACCATATCCATCACCATTTCTTCTAAGGAAAATTCTACCATTGCTTTTCTCACCCTGTCCTCAATTCTGCAGATATCCCAACTCATCTGCTAATCCAGACTGATAACCATGACCATGACCACGGCCGTCCGTATCATCAGTTCATTCCATCCCATCTCCATCCCCATCTCCATCACTTCTGAATTTTCTCTGATCAGTTCCATCACTGTGTGCTGACTGCTGCAGATTTTGGGCTGAGTTCTGTCCATTCTGTGCTCAGCTCCATCACTTGGGCTCTGATCTCTCAGTCTGGCCTGAGGGTGACACCACCAAATCCAGGACTGTCGTCGTTAGCATTAGCACAACTATAACTACCATAACATTTCGCGCAGTAGTAGGTGGCGGTGTCCTCAGCCCTGAGGTTGTTCAGCTGCAGCCTCACTGTGCTCTGCCCGTTGTCCCTCGAGATGGTGGCACGGCCCTGCACCGCCGACGCGTATCTTGTGGTACTACCAGAGCTGCTAATAGCAGCGATCGACTCCAGCCCCTTGCTGGGTGCCTGTCGCACCCAGAGCATGGGGTAACTGCTGAAGGTGAATCCGGAGCCCTTGCAGACGAGGCTGAGCCCTCCTCCAGGTGTCTGGAGGCCGCCCCCAGACTCGTCCAACGTCACGGCCGCCATCAGCCCTGTGGGGAAGGACAGACAGCGCTGACGGAGCCACCGACACACGGCCTTGTGCAGAAGGGCCCCAATGAGGACCCCAGTGTGATCCCATAGAGACCCATTGAGATGCCACTGAAACCCCATAGGGACACTGTAGAATCTTCACTGAGATTCCATAGACATGTGTTACGGAACCCATAGAAATTTTGTAGAGATCCCCCTTTAGATCCCACACAATCTCCAACAAAGTCTCACAGAGACACCATAGAGACCCCACTGCGGTCCCCTCTGAGGCCAGGGCCCCTGAGGAGGAGTGGGCAAGAGGAGGAAGGAGGTGTGAGGGCTGATATTGACAAAGGCGGGAGAGACCCCAGCACAGAGCTCTGCATCCCAGATGGAACCTTCCCAGATGCAGATGAGCACGTGTGCCTGTGACGTCAATGCCACCAGCATAGTAACCACAGTAACCATAAGCACCACCACAATCATCAGCATCTCTGGAGCAGTAGTAGGTGGCGGCGTCCTCAGCCCTGAGGTTGTTCAGCTGCAGCCTCACTGTGCTCTGCCCATTGTCCCTTGAGATGGTGGCACGGCCATCAACTGCTGCCCCGTAGGATGTTTCACTACCATCACTGTAAATACTTGCGACGAATTCCAGCCCCTTGCCAGGTGCCTGTCGCACCCAGTACATGTCAAAATTGCTGAGGGTGAATCCGGAGGCCTTGCAGACGAGGCTGATCCCTCCTCCGGGCGTCTGGAGGCCGCCCCCGGACTCGTCCAACGTCATGGCTGCCATCAGCCCTGTGGGGAAGGACAGACAGCGCTGACGGAGCTGCCGACACACGGCCTCATTTAGCCAAGTCCCTTTGACACACCATAGAACTTCAGAGAGCCCATAGAGACCATTTGAGACTCATAGAGACCCTCTAAAGACCTCCTAAATGTCCCCTTGAGACCTCACTGAGATGCCACACAGATCTCATTGAGGCATCATGGAGAACACACTGAGAATTCATGGAGACCCCATGCAGATCCCTAACAAATGCCTTTGATGCCTTATTGATACTTCTAAAAAACACCACTGAGGCCCCACTGAGGCTGAGACCCACACATGGGCTCTGTCACCATCATCAGCCCCACTGCCATACCCATATCCATGTAAATATCTATTTCCATATCCATATTCATAGCCATAACCACCACCATCTGCATCACTGCATCCATCTCCAGCACCATCACTTCAGGAATCACGCTGAAATCACTATGGGATCACCATGGGGTCTCGATGGGATGTGAATGGGGGCTAGGTGGGATCTGAAATGGGCCTTGATGGGATCTATGCTGAGTCTCTGTGGGGTCTCAATGGTGTCTGTATGAAATCTCAAAGAGGTCTCCATGAGATCTGGATGTGCTCTAAATGGAGACATTGTGGGGCCTGAATGGGGTTTGTATGGAGTCTCTATGGCCTCTCTATGAGATCTCTATGGAGTCTCTCTGGGATCTCGATGTGTCTGAGAAGTGTTTCAGTGAGGCCTGTCTACACGAGGCTGTGTATCGGTGGCTCCGTCAGCGCTGTCTGTCCTTCCCCACAGGGCTGATGGCGGCCGTGACGTTGGACGAGTCCGGGGGCGGCCTCCAGGCACCCGGAGGAGGGCTCAGCCTCGTCTGCAAGGGCTCCGGATTCACCTCCAGCACTTATGCCATGAGCTGGGTGCGACAGGCACCCGGCAAGGGGCTGGAATTCGTCGCCAGTATTATCAGCACTGGTAGTAGCACAGCATATGCGGAGGCGGTGAAGGGCCGTGCCACCATCTCGTTGGATAATGGGCAGAGCACAGTGAGGCTGCAGCTGAACAACCTCAAGGCCGAGGACACCGCCACCTACTTCTGCTGGATGGTTGGTGTTGTTGGTGATGGTGCTGATGCTTATCGTATCGACGTCGCTCCTGGATTTGGTGGCGTCACCCTCAGGCCAGACTGAGAGATCAGAGCCCAAGTGATGGAGCTGAGCATGGAATGGACAGAACTCAGCCCAGATTTACAGGAGTGAGCACACAGTGATGGAACTGATGACAGGGATTCCTCCAAATGTGATGGAGAACGTGATGGAGATGGATAGGGTGACGAGGATGGTCATGGTTATGGTCATGGTCAGGGATTTGGATATGGGCATGGACATGGACATGGACATGGACATGGACATGGAGATGGATATGGATATGGATATGGATATGAATATGGATATGGAAATGGTGATGGTGCTGGAGACAGACTTGTTGGGGACAAAAATTCGCTGCCCCCAGCACAGAGCTCTGCATCCCAGATGGAATCTTCCTAGGTTCAGATGAAGACGTGTCCCTTTGAAGTCGATGTAACCAGCATCATAAGCACAACTACTACAACCACCAGCACTTTTCGTGCAGTAGTAGGTGGCGGTGTCCTCAGCCCTGAGGTTGTTCAGCTGCAGCCTCACTGTGCTCTGCCCGTTGTCCCTCGAGATGGTGGCACGGCCCTTCACCGCCGTCCCGTATTTTGTGGTACCACCACCACTGCTAATATAGGCGACGTATTCCAGCCCCTTGCCGGGTGCCTGTCGCACCCAGAGCATGGCAACACTGCTGAAGGTGAATCCGGAGCCCTTGCAGACGAGGCTGATCCCTCCTCCGGGCGTCTGGAGGCCACCCCCGGACTCGTCCAACGTCACGGCCGCCATCAGCCCTGTGGGGAAGGACAGACAGCACTGACGGAGCTGCCGACACTCGGCGTCGTGGTGCCAAGCCCCATCGAGGCCCTTCTCAGATCCACTGGGACCCCATAGAGACTCTGTAGTGATCTCAAAGAGAGGCCATTCAGACTCTATAGAGACCCCATTCATCATGTCTCCATAGAGAGCAAATTGAGATCTCATGGAGACCCCATTGAGATATCATAGAGACACCCCACGGAGACTCAGTAGAAATCCCATAGAGACCCAATTCGGATCCCATCGAGACCCCACGGAGATCCCATGTGGACTTCAGTGTGATTCCAGAAGTGATGGGGATGGATGCAGTGATGCAGATGTTCATGGTTGTGGTTATGAATATGGGTATGGGTATGGGTGTGGCAGTGGGGCTGGTGACAATGACAGAGCCCCGTGTGTGGGCTTCACTCTCAGCGGTGTCTGATTCACCTTCAGCAGTTATTCCATGTACTGGGTGCGACAGGCACCCGGCAAGGGGCTGGAGTGGGTCGCCAGGATTAGCACTGATGGTGGTTACACAGAATACGGGGCGGCGGTGAAGGGCCGTGCCACCATCTCGAGGGACAACGGGCAGAGCACAGTGAGGCTGCAGCTGAACAACCTCAGGGCTGAGGACACCGCCACCTACTACTGCGCGAAAAATGCTGGTGGTTGTGCTTGTGGTTATTGTGGTTATCGTGCTGGTTACATGGACATCACATGGACACGTGCCCATCCACACTCGGGAAGGTTCCATCTGGGCTGCAGAGCTCTGTGCTGGGCATAAAGAATTGGATCTGTGCATGGAATCACAGAATGGCTCCGTTCTGAAGAGACCCTCCGTCCTCTCGTCCCCCCGTTGTGCTGAGAGAGGGGATGGGCTCCGTGCGGACACTGGGGCTCAGCTCCACGCTGCTGCTGTCTGGAGCCCTGGGATGTGGGGATGTCCTGGGCAGGGACACGGCTCTGTCACTGTCACCACCACCACCACCATCGTCACCACGTCAATAACCAAACCCATATCCGTATCCATATCCGTATCCATGTTGATAACCATGATGATAACCATGACCAAGACCATCTGCATCATCATAACCATATCCTTATCCATCACCATTTCTTCTAAGGAAAATCTTGTGTTCAGCTCCTTCAGTGTGTTCTCACTGCTGCAGATTTGAGCTGAGTTCTGTCCATTCTGTGCTCAGCTCCATCACTTGGGCTCTGATCTCTCAGTCTGGTCTGAGGGTGACACCACCAAATCCAGGAGCCACGTCGATAGCATGAGCACCACCACCCCAACAACCACTGTGATCACATTTTGTGCAGTAGTAGGTGGCGGTGTCCTCAGCCCTGAGGTTGTTCAGCTGCAGCCTCACTGTGCTCTGCCCGTTGTTCCTCGAGATGGTGGCACGGCCCTGCACCGCCGCCCCGTATCTTGTGGTACTACCACCACTGCTAATCCAGGCGACGTATTCCAGCCCTTTGCCAGGTGCTTGTCGCACCCACTCCATCAGGTAACTGCTGAAGGTGAATCCGGAGCCCTTGCAGACGAGGCTGATCCCTCCTCCGGGCGTCTGGAGGCCGCCCCCGGACTCGTCCAACGTCACGGCCGCCATCAGCCCTGTGGGGAAGGACAGACAGCGCTGACGGAGCCGCTGACACACGGCCTCGTGCAGACAGACCACATTGTAACCCCTTAGAGACTCATACAGATGCCTTTGAGACCCCATAGGAACATTGAAGAGTCTTCACTGACATTCCACAGACGCCTCCTGTGAAACCCGTGGAAATTTCAGAGAGATGCCCTTCAGATCCCACACAAACCCCACCACTGTCTCACAGAGACCCCATAGCGACCCTACTGTTGCCCCTCTGAGATCAGGGCCCAGCAGAAGGGCTGGCCAAGAAGTCGATAAAGGAGGCAGAAGGGCTGGCTTAGCCGGGAGAGAAGGAGGTCTTGGCTGCCCCTGCAGGTGGTCCCGGGCCTCACTTGAGCTTCAGTGGGGTCCCCATGGGGTCTCTATGGACAACAATCGGGTCCCTATGGGGTCTCTAAGCGACACCAATGGCTTTGCATGGGATCTGAATGTGGTCTTGTTGGGATCTCTATGACGTCCGTAAGGGATGTCTGTGCGTCCTCTATGGGATCACACGTAAGGGATCTCTGTTGGGTCCATGTAGGGTCTCACTGAGATCTGTGTGGCAATGTTGATGGGTTCTCAGTGAGGCTTGTCTGCACGAGGCCGTGTGTCGGCGGCTCCGTCAGCGCTGTCTGTCCTTCCCCACAGGGCTGATGGCGGCCGTGACGTTGGACGAGTCCGGGGGCAAAGCCCTTCGATGCCCCCGGAGGAGGGGCTCAGCCCTCGTCTGCAAGGGCTCCGGATTCAACCTTCAGCAGTTTTGGAAGATTTGTACTGGGGTGCGACAAGGCACCCCCGGCAAGGGGTCCTGGAATTCGTCGCGGTAATTAGTTGGTTTGGGGTGTTACAACCAGACTTACGGGACGGCGGGGTGCCGGGCCGTGCCACCAACCCGAGGGACGACGGGCCAGAGCACAGTGGAGGCTGCAGCTGAAACAACCTCAGGGTGAGGACACCGCCATTCCTACTCCTTGGGCGAAAAGTCTGGGCTTATTGGAGTTGGTGGGTTTGGGGTTGTGTTTGGTGGCACGGATTTCAACAAGGGAAAAACAAACGGTTGTTTTCATCGCCTTCTGGGAAGGTCCCATTTGGGTAAGAGCTCTGGTGGCTGGGGGGCCAAAGAAAATTTTTGCCCTCTACAACACTGTTCCATAACCATTCTCCTCACCATTTCCATATGGGCAGAGGCCCTAATCAGGTCCAGGGACCATCTTCCTACTAATCCCCTATCCAAACCCAATTCTTTCCAATCCCAAACAACCATTTCCATTTCCATTTCCAATTTCCATAATACCCAATTCCATAATTTCCACGACCATAAAACCATGAACCATGACCCATCCACATAACCCCAATCCTCTCCATCCACCTTCTCCCATGCATTTGGAGGAATCCCTTGTTCCATCCGTTCCCATCCTGTGTGCTGACGGCTGCAGATTTGGGTGAGTTCTGTGATTTTGGGCTCAGCTCCATCATTGGGGCCTGATTCTCTCAGTCTGGGCTTGCGGGTGACACCAACAAAACCTGGACCTGATTTGATAAAATAAGCATAAACCACACCAAGCACTACCAAAGCAGTTTTCGCGCGTAGTAGGTGGCGGTGGTTCCTCCGCCCTTGAAGGTTGGTTTCAGCTGGGCAGCCCTTCAATTTCTCTGCCCGTTGGTCCCCTCCGAGTGGTGGCAACGGCCCTTCAAACCCCTGTCCCGTGTATGTGTTCCACTACCAGTGCATTCCCCCAGGGCTGATGGCGGCCCCGTGCGTTGGAGGTCTTGGGGGGGCCTCCAGGCCCGGGGGGCCCTCCCCTCCGCTGCAAGGGCTCCGGTTCACCTTCAGCAGTTCCCTTGGCTTTGGGTGCGGACAGGCCCCCGGGGAAGGGGCTGGGTGGGTCGCAGGAAAGGGAATTAAAGGTGCAGCCACAGGCTAAACGGCGCCGGCGGTTTGGAAGGGCCCCGTGCCACCCATCCGAGGGACCGGGCCAGAGCACACTGAGGGCTTGCAGCCTGAACAACCTCAAGGGGCTGAGGCACCGCCACCCCTACACGGGCCGCCAAACTTGATTGGTGCTTGGTTGGTTATGGGGTTTGAAGCGGGGTTGGCAGGATTTACAGGGACCCATGTCTTCATCTGAATCTAGGAAGATTCCAATTCTGGGATGCAGAGCTCTGTGCGGGGGGCAAACAATTTTTGTTCCCCCAAACAACGTTCTGTTCCCGCACCCTCACCATTCCCATCCCATCTTCAATTCTTCCATCTTCCCTCTCCATCTCCTCTCCCCATCTCCATCTCCTCCCCCATCTCCATCCCCATATCCTGACCATAACCCTAACATGACCATCCTGTCCCCATCCAATTCTCCATCACCTTCTCCTCACATTTGGGAGGAATCCCCTGTCATCGGTTCCCTTCCATGGTGGTGCCCGGACTTTCTGCAGATTTTGGGGTTGGTTCGGTCCTTTCTGGTCTCAGGTTGGCCACCAGGCTTTGATCCTCCTCCCAATCCCGTTCTGTGGGTGAGGGCCACCCAAATCCAGGGGAGCGCCAATGATTACGATAAGCCAGCCTCTATTAAAGAAAGACAACAATCATAAGAATCTTCCGCAAGGAAGTGGTGGGGTGTCCTCAGCCCCTGAGGTTGTTTCGCGCAGCCTTCCACTGTGCTTCTGCCTGGTTGTCCCTCGAGATGGTGGCCGGCCCCAAAACTGCGCCCGTAGGAGGTTTCAATAAATCCACGGTAAATTACTGGCAACGAATTCCAGGCCCCCCTTGCTTGGGTCCCCTGCCGCACCCCCGACATGTTGAAAATTGCCGGAGGGGTTGAATCCGGAGGCCCTTGAAGCCGAGGCTTGATTCCCTTCCTCCGGGGTTGGAGGCCCCCCCCCGGACTTGTCCAACGTCACGGCCGCCATCAGCCCTGTGGGGAAGGACAGACAGCGCTGATGGAGCCGCTGACACATGGCCTCGTGCAGCGAGGACACACAGAGACCCCATGGAGACCCCACAGACATCCCATAGAGACCCCACCGAGACCCCACATGGACCCAATAGAGATGCATGTACAGATCACACAGACACCCCTTGGAGACATCATGGAGATCCCATCAAGACCACATTCAGATCCCATGCAAAGCCCTTTGGTGCTGCTTAGCGACGCCCCACAGAGACCCCATAGGGACCCCACTGATATAATGCAGAGACCCCATAGGGACCCCACTGAAGATCAAGGGAGGCCTGGGACAACCTGGAGGGGCAGGCAAGATCTCCTTCTCTCCCGCCTTTGTAAGCCCATCGCCCTCCCACTTTTCCTTCCTCCCTTCCCACTCCGCCAGGGGCCCCTGGCCTTAAAGGGTCCCTAACTGGGGTCAGTAATGGGGGTCCTTGTGAGAAATTTGTTTGGGGTTTGTGTGGGTTTCTAAAGGGGTTCCTTATGGAAATTTCTGAGGGGTTTCCATAAGATGGTGTTCTCCGGGAATCTCAGTGAAGACTCTAAAGTGCCCGATTAGGGTTTTTTTAAGTGGATCCCTTTTGGTGTTTTATGGGGTCCTAAATGGGGTCCTCCATTGGGGCCCCTTCTGCACGAGGCTGTGGTGTCGGGGTCCATCAGCGGCTTGGTCTGCATTCCCCCCAGGGCTGATGGCCGGCCCTTGACGGTTGGGGAAGAGTCCCGGGGGCGGCCTCCAAGACGCCCGGAGGAGGGATAAGCCTCGTTGCAAAGGGGCTCCGGATTCACCTTTCAGTTAATTACCAGATGGAGGGGTGCGACCAGCCAACCCGGCAAGGGGCTTGGGTGGGTCGGCTGGATTAGGCTATTGATGGGTAGTTACACATTATATGGGGAGCAGTGGATGGCCCGTTCCAACCATCTCGGGGAGGGGAAAACGGGCCCCCCCAGGAACAAGTGAGGGCCTGAAGTGAACAACCCAGGGCTAGGGACACGGCCACCTACCTACTGTGCGAAAACCTACCTAGTGGCGGTAGTGGTACTGGTGGCTTATGAAGCTGGGTGAGATCGAAAGCATCACAGCTTTTCCACTCCCACCCACCCTCAGGTAACCGAAACCCCACCCATCAATGAACAACCCAGCCCAGAATGTGGCGAGCTGGGTCCACATTTCAGAGTAGCTCAGCTGTTGAAGCTCTGAACCCCGGAGGGAGGTTTGGGGGTGGGTGGGGGTTCAGCTCTGCCCGTGAAGCAGCATTAGGAGGAGGAAGGCGGATGGCCCATTCCCGTTTGCACCAGGGGGCTCAGATTGGGTTGTAAGGGGAAAACCTCCTTATGCCAGGAGAATGCTGGGCCAAACCAGAGGGGGTGGGGTTCAGGAAGCTGCTTCTGCCCCCACACACAGAGCTGGGTTTGCACACGTGGCTGTGCTTGAGAGCAGAAAAGGAGCAGTGATTTCTGTACAATCAGCGTGGTGAACACCGCCACAATTAGCACCATAACTACAACTACCAGCAGCTTTCATGCAGTAGTAGGTGGCGGAGTCATCAGCCCTGAGGTTGTTCAGCTGCAGCCTCACTGTGCTCTGCCCGTTGTCCCTCGAGATGGTGGCACGGCCATCCACTGCTGCCCCACTGTCTGTACCACTACCATCACTGTAAATACCTGCGACGAACTCCAGGCCCTTTCCAGGTACCTGCTGCACCCACACCATGCCATGGTTGCTGAAGGTAAACCTGGAGGCCTTGCAGATGAGGCTGAGCCCTCCTCCGGAGGTCTGGAGTGATCTCATAAGAACAAAACCAGCCCCCAACTTCTCTACTGCCAATTTCACCACCATCAGCACTTGTGCCTCTTTCCTCATCCACTTGAACATTCTTCCTCCCCTCCATCTGGGCCAGGACCTCTTTAGGTCTCTTTAGGGTCTCTATGGGTTTTCAGTGTGGTCTCCATGAGGTTTCTATCAAATCTCAATGGGGTCTCTATTATGTCTCTGAAGGAACTCAATGAAATCTCTATGAGATGTCAGTGGTGACTCAACGAGGTCTCATGAGAAATCTATGGGGTCTCTACAGGGTCTCTATGGGGTTTCAGTGGCATCACCCTGGGTCTCAATGACATCTCTGTAGGCCGCAGTGGGGTCTCAATGGGGCCCTTCTGCACGAGGCCGTGTGTCGGCGGCTCCGTCAGCGCCATCTGTCCTTCCTTCCCCACAGGGCTGATGGCGGCCGTGACGTTGGACGAGTCCGGGGGCGGCCTCCAGGCGCCCAGAGGAGGGATCAGCCTCGTCTGCAAGGGCTCCGGATTCACCTTCAGTGACCATGGCTTGGGATGGGTGCGACAGGCACCCGGCAAGGGGCTGGAATACGTGGCTGCTATTAATACTGGTGGTTGGACAGGCTACGGGGCAGCAGTGGATGGCCGTGCCACCATCTCGAGGGACAACGGGCAGAGCACAGTGAGGCTGCAGCTGAACAACCTCAGGGCTGAGGACACGGCCATGTATTTCTGCGTGAGAAGTTATGATGCTCATGGCCCCGATGCCCCTGATCGGATCGATGGCACTGCCAGCATCCTGGTCTCACCCAGCGAGCAAATTTCCACAGCAATCCCTTTTTCAGTGAATTGAGGCAGTAATGTTCATAGAGGAGCCCTGAAGTGATGAACTGAGCCCCTGCTTGAAGCACTGAGCTGAGAATTTAGAGAACTGAGATCCAGTTTCGTCACCTGCACCCAAAACAAATGAAATGAGCTCAGACTGCTCTTCACTGACTCCAGATTCACTGTGCTCAGTCCTGAGGGAATGAAGTGACTCCAAAGCTCAGAGCTGTGCAACTCAGAAGAAATCTGCTGATCAGAGCCCACTGATATCTCCAAAGCCCAAAATGTCATCACCACGGGGTCACGACTTCCCAAAAAAGACAAAACACTCCATGATATGGAGGGAGAGAAGGCATGGAACCCAACAGCGCGCTTTCCTTTGGGGCAAAAGAGGCAAAAAATGGGACATTGTGCCCATGTATGGGGCAGAAGTGCTGAGTTCTCCACTCGGTGACACTGGGACCAAGAAAGGCTTCGAGGTGACGGCAGTGCCACCAACAGCTGTGCAGTGTGTGGAGGTGGTGGTGTAGGTGGTGTAGGTGGTGGTTGTGGTCATGGCTACCATCATGATTCTGGATATGATCATGGATATGGTGATGGCTATGTCTGTGGTCATGGTCATGGTTATGGATTTGGTTGTGGGAACTGCTCTGATGGTGGCTCGGCAGGCTTTGGCCGGGCAGCCCCAGGTCCGTGCAGTCCCACCTTGGGGGAAGGCCAGAAGAAAAAAGGGGGCCAGGAGTGGGGCCAAGGGTTGGGGCAGAGGGGGGTTGATGAGGTTTCGGCCCTCGACACTCAGAATCCTAAAAGTTTGGCAGGGAATCCCAGCCCCAGAGTGAGTGTGGGGATGGAGCCCATTTCTGGGTTCAGGGGAGTTGTGTGTGAGGGGCTGTGCTGGGCTCCTGGGTGGAGAAAAAAGACCCCCAGAAACGGCGGTGCCCCCTGCGCCCGGGACCCAAGCAAACCAGTGGCACACAGAGGGGGTTAAGAAACCATGTGTGTGGTACGAGAATGGTCCCAGGGTTGCCAGAGGAGGGCTTCACCTCATCTGCAAGGCCTCCGGATTACCTTCAAAGCATTTTGGCATTGGGATAGGTTGCGACAGGGCCCCCGGCAAGGGGCTGGAATACGTCCGCCAAGTATTAGCCTACAATGGTAGTTAGCACAGGCTACGCGTCGGCGGTGAAGGGGCATGGCCACCATCTCGCGGGGACCAAGGGCCCGAGCACAGTGAGGGCCTGGCAGCTGAACAACCCCTCAGGGGGGGAAACCCGCCACCTACCACTTCCCGCGAAAAATTGGCTGATGGTTTGGTTTGTGGTGCTTATGGTTACGGTTGCGGGTGGGCTTTGCGTCACCGGCACACGTTTCATCTCATCTGGGAAGGTTCCACCGGGAATGCAGGCTTCTGTGCTGGGGGGAAAAAGAATTTTTGTCCCAACAAGACTTCTCTTCATTACCCACAACCACACCATTTCCGTTCCATATCCATACACAAAGCCATATCCCATGACCATAACCCATGACCTCCGTAATCAACCGGATCCCCTACCATCGCAATCACATTATCTGAATTTCTGTGGTCATTCCATCACTGTGTGTGACTGCGCAATTTGGGCTGAGTTCTGTCCCATTCTGGGCTCACTCCACCCACCTGGGCTTGATTTTCAATCTGGGCTGAGGGTGGACACCACTAAAAAGAAACGTCGTATCGTAATTCATTACCACCAACCACCACCACTACCAGACGCTTTGGCGCAGGAGTGGTGGGCCGGTGTCCCTCACCCTGAGGTTTTTCCGCTGCAAGGCCTCACTGTGCCTCTGCCCGTTGTCCCCTCGAGATGGGGCAGGCCCTGCACCGCCGTCCCGTATGCTGTGCTAAACCAACCATGCTGTAAAATATGGCGACGAACTCCAGCCCCTTGGCCGGGGTTGCCTGTCGCACCCAAGCTCAATGCAGAAACTTGCTGAAGGTGAATCCCGGGAAGGGCCTTGCAAACGGGCTGTCCCCTCCTCCGGGCGACTGGAGGGGCCCCCCCGGAACTCGTCCAAACGTCACGGCCACCCTCAGGCCCTGTGGGGAAGGAAAGGACAGACGCGGCTGTCGACCACACGGCCTCGTCAGAAGGGCCCCCAGTTGAGGAACCCCAAGGAAGACCCCATGCAGCCCTGAGATGCCAACTGAAACCCAGTAGGGGCACGTACAGCTTCCTGAGATTCCAAGACACCCTTTGGAACCCATAGAAATTTTCATCGAGATCCCCTGCAAATCCCACCAAACCCCACCACCGGTCTCACCGAACCCCATAGGAACCCAACTTCGGTCCCCTCTGAGGCCCAGGACCCCTGGAGGAGGAAGTGGGCAAGAGGAGGAAGGAAGGTTTGGAAAGGTGAGCTGACAAAGGCAGGGAAAGAAGGGAAAAAAAAAAGGGATTCTTGGCTCCCCCTTGCGGTCCCAGGCTTCCCTTCATCGTTGGTGGCATCTCTATGGGGTCCTCCATGGGAATCAAGGGTGTCTCTAGGGGTTCCCTGGGGAGGACTCAATAGGTCCTAAGAGGCACCAATGGGTTTTGCATGGGATCTGAATGTGGTCTTGATGGGATCTGAGTGATGTCTCTAATGGGTGTCCATACGGTGTCTACAGGATTACTTTGGGATGTGAATGGGATCCATATAGGATATAAGTGGGGATTCTCTGTGATATCTATGGGGTCTCTATGGGTCTCCATGGGATTTCTATGGGGTCTCATGGGGTATCTATGGGTGTCTGTGTTTCTCGATGGTTTTGCTTTGTTCTGCACAAGGCCGTGTGGGCAGTGGCTCCGTCCGCGCTTTGTCTGGCCTTCCCCACAGGGCTGTGGTGGCCCGTGACGTTGGCGAGACGGGGGCGGCCTCCAGACACCCGGAGGAGGGATTCACCCGTCTACAAGGCCTCCGGATTCGGCTTCTTTGACTCCTTCAGCCAGTTACAAACTGCAGGGGTGGCGACAGGCACCCGGGCCCAAGTGGTGGAATACGTCCGCAGGTATTTGGGATGTGGTAGTTGGCAGGTTGCATCGGCAGTAAGGGCCGTGCCACCATCCGAGGGATAACAGGCAGAGCACCGGAGGCTGCAGCGAACAACCCCCCCCTTTCAAATGAGGGACACTCCACCAATTTTCTGCGTGAAAATGGATTGTAGTTGGTGTTAATGCTGGTCCCAGAATCGACGTCCCCCCCCCGGATTTATTGGTTTTCCCAGAGCAGAGGATTGAGAAGATGGAGGGCCCACGTGATGGACTGAGCCCCGAAATGGGCAGAACTCAGCCCAAATTCAGAAGTGAGCACACATGATGGAAACTGGATTCAAAGAAAAGGTCAGAAAATGTGGATGAGGATATGGATCTGGACCGGATGGTGGCGGAATTGGTTTCACGGTTAGGGGTCAGGGTTTATGCACATGCGTTTTGAAATAGACCATGGAATAAGGTATGGAAATGGTGATGGTAATGGAGAAAGTGTTGTAGGGATTAAAATTCTCTGCTCCCAGCACAAGCTCTGAGTCCCGCTGGAAGCTTCCCAGATGCGGATTGCACGTGGTGTCCCTGTCAAGTCAATGCCACCAGGAAAACCCCCCAAACAACCAGAAAGCAACCCCACCACAAACCATAAAAGCACCTTTTGCGCAGTAGTAGGGTGGCGGGTGTCCTCAGCCCGGAGGCTTGTTTCGCTGCCGCCTTTAACTGTGCTCTTGCCCGTTTTGTCCCTCGAGATGGTTGGCACGGCCCTTCAACCGCCGACGCGTAGGAGTGTAAACCTACCAGAGCTGTAAATTAACCAGCGACGGACTCCAGCCCCTTGCCGGGTGCCTGTGCCCCATACATGTTCCAAAACTGCTGAAGGGTGAATCCGGAGCCCTTGCAACGAGGCTGACCCTCCTCCGGGCGACTTTGAGGCCGCCCCCCGGAACTCGTCCAACCGTCCGGCCACCACCCGGCCCGGTGGGAAGGACAGACCGTTTGCTGCGACACACGGCCTCGTGCCAAAGGGCCCCCAGTGAGGACCCCAAGGAGACCCCAATAGAAGCCCTAGAGATGTCACTGAAAAAACCCATAGGGCACTGTAGATTCCCTTCACTGAGATTCCAGAGAAGTCTCTTATGGAACCCTTAAAATTTTGTAGAGGATTCCCTTTAGATCCCAACACAAACCCCACCACTGTTCTCAAGAGACCACCATAGAGACCCCATTGGTCCCCTCTGAGGCCAGGACCCCTGAGGAGGAGTGGGGCAAGAGGAGGAAGGAGTTTGAAAGCTGAATGCTGACAAAGGGCGGGAGGAAGGAATCTTGGCTGCCCCTCCAAGCGATTCCAGGCCTTTCCCTTGACGGTTGGGGGCGTCTCTATGGGGGTCTCCATTGGGACAATCATGGTGTCTCTAGGGGCCCCTTGAGGGAACTCTATGAGGTCTCTAAGAGGCACCAATGGGTTTTGCATGGGATCTGACTGTGGTGCTGATGGGATGTGAATGATGTCCCTAAGGGCTGTCCAATATGGGTCCTACGGATTAATTTGGGGATCTGAATGGGATTCCCTATAGGATATAAGTGGGGTCTCTAATGTTCCAGGGGTCCGCTATTGGGTTTTCCATGGGATTTCTATGGGGTTCTCATGGGGTTCTCAATGGGTGCCTGTTGTGTTCTTGATGTTTTGCTTGGCTGCACGGGCCGTTTGTTTCGGCGGCTCCGGCGGCCGCTTGTTCCTTGTCCTTTCCTTCCCCACAGGGTGATGGAGGCCGTAACCGTTTGGACGAGTCGGGGGCGGCCCTCCAGACGCCCGGAGGAGGGATCAGCCTTGTCTGCAAGGGCTTGGGATTCAACCTTCAGCAGTTTTTCTGCATGGGATGGAATGCGGCGGGCACCTGGCAAAGGGGGCTTGGGAATTCGTCGCTGGTATTACCAAGGCACTGGTAGCAGCCAACAAGCATCCCGGGCGGCGGTGAAGGGCCGTGCCCACCCTTCTCGAGGGACAACGGGAAGAGCCACAGTGGGGGCGGCCGCTGAACAACCTCAGGGTGAGGACAACCGCCCACCATACTGGCGGGAAAGCTACCTTGCTTGTAGTTGGTGCTGGTGAGATCCGGACCAGCACAAAGATTTTCCTGCCTCCCCAACCCAACCCTCAGTACCACAGAAACCCACCCCACCAATGACACAACCCAGCCCAGAATGTGCTTGAGCTGGGTCCACGTTTCAGAGCTGAGCTCAGCTGTGAAGCTCGACTCCGGGACCAGGTTTGGGGTGAGGTTGGGGGGTCAACTCTGCTTCCGTGAGCCGGTTAGGATGAGAGGGATGGCCCATCACGTTGGGCATCAGGGGGCTCAGGTTGGATGGTAGGGGAAAACCCTCCTTATGCCAAGAGAGATTCCGGGGCATCCAACAGGGGGGTTGGGGGTCAGTGAGGCTGCTTTCTGCCCCACACACAGAGCTGGGTTTCCCACACTGGCTGTGCCTTGAGAAGAAGGAAAGGAGCAGTGATTTGATAAAAGCCGCGTGGTGAACACCAACCACAATTAGCACCATAACCACAACTCCCAGCCCCATTTTGTGGCAGTTCACTGCTTGGCCCGGAGATTGTGCCACCACCAGTGTTTCCAAATTTCCCACAACAAACTTTGCCTTGCCAGGTGTGTTGCCCACCCAGAACATTCAGAAGTGCTGAAGGTGAATTCCAAGGGCCTTGGCAAGATGAGGCTGAAGCCCTCCTTCGGGTGTCTGGAGGCCGGCCCATTGGACTTGGCTTTCAACCCCAGCCAAGAGTTCAAAAAGATCAGAGCCAAGTGGACGGGCGGAGACCAAAATGTTGAGAAACTCAGCCCAAATTGCAGAAACTGAAAGCCATCAGAGCTGGGACAGAATCTCAGAAATGTCTGAAGAAGGGGTGGTGATTGGTGAGGAAGGAAGTGGGTGGAATGTGGGTATAAAGATGGGCAGGATGCTCATGGTCACGGTGGTGGTGTTGGGTCCATTCGAATGAACAGGCAAAATTCATTGCCCCCATCTTCTGGAGTTTCTGCATTCCAGGGTGGAAACCTCCCAACCATTCGATAGGAACGTGGGCCTTTGCCGCCCGTGGCCACCAGCACAATTACCATAACCACAATCATCAGGGCATCTTTGGGCAGGTAGGTGGCGGTGTCCCAGCCTGAGGTTGTTCAGCGGCAGCCTCACGTGCTCTCCCGTTGTCCTGAGATGGTGGCACGGCCCTTCACCGCCGGCGCGTAGTATGTGCTACTACCAGTAGTGCCAATACCTGCGACGAATTCCAGCCCCTTGCCAGGTGCCTGTCGCACCCACTCCATCTGGTAATAACTGAAGGTGAATCCGGAGGCCTTGCAGACGAGGCTGAGCCCTCCTCCGGGCATCTGGAAGCCACCCCCAGACTCATCCAACGTCATGGCCACCATCAACCCGGTGGGGAAGGAAAGACAGCGCTGACGGAGCCGCCGACACACGGCCTCGTGCAGACAGACCACACTGTGACCCCATACAGACTCATACAAATGCCTTTGAGACCCCATAGGAACATTGAAGAGTCTTCACTGCCATTCCACAGACACCTCCTATGAAACCTGTGCAAATTTCATAGAGATGCCCTTCAGATCCCACACAAACCCCACCGTTGTCTCACACAGACCCCATAGTGACCCTACTGTTGCCCCTGTGAGACCAGGGCCCACCAGAATTGCTGGCCAAGAAGAGAAAGGAGGCAGAAGGGCTGGCTTAGCCGGGAGAGGAGGCCTCACTTGAGCTTCAGTGGGGTGGTTATGGGGTCTCTATGGACAACAGTGGAGTCCCTAATGGGGTCTCTAAGCGACAGCAATGGCTTTGCATGGGATCTGCATGTGGTCTTGATGGGATTCCTACGATGTAGCTAAGGGGTGTCTATGAGTCCTTTAAAGGATCACACAGGGATCTCTATTGGGTCTGCATCGGGTCTCAGTGAAGTCTCTATGGGGTGTCTGTGGAGTCTCATTGGGGTCTGTCTGCACAAGGCCGTGTGTCGGCGGCTCCGTCAGCGCTGTCTGTCCTTCCCCACAGGGCTGATGGCGGCCGTGACGTTGGACGAGTCCGGGGGCGGCCTCCAGGTGCCCGGAGGAGGGATCAGCCTCGTCTGCAAGGCCTCCGGATTCACCTTCAGCAGTAATGCCATGCAGTGGGTGCGACAGGCACCTGGCAAGGGGCTGGAATTCGTCGCAGGTATTGAGGATAATGGTAGCAGCACAGGCTACGCACTGGCGGTGCAGGGCCGTGCCACCATCTCGAGGGACAACGGGCAGAGCACAGTGAGGCTGCAGCTGAACAACCTCAGGGCTGAGGACACCGCCACCTACTACTCCGCAAGAAGCTACGATTATGGTTATGATGGAGGTGAGATCGACGTCATTCTTGGATTTAGTTTGTCAAATACTGCCCGTACGGATAGATCTGTCTGAAACAGACTGACCTGAGCTCGGACTGCACAGAACTCAGCTGAAATCTGCAGCAGTGAGCACATAGTGATGGAAATGAACACAGAAATGTCAGAAAATATGTTGATGATGGATATGAACATAGATACGGTGATTCAGATGGTCATAGCTATCATAATGGTCATGGTCATGGTCCTGGCGATGGATACAGATATGGATATGAGTCTGGCGATGGTTATTGGCATGGTGATGATGGTGGTGGTGGTGACAGTGACAGAGCCGTTTCCCTGCCCAGGACATCCCCACATCCCAGGGCTCCATACAGCAGCAGCGTGGAGCTGAGCCCCAGCGTCCGCACGGAGCCCATCCCCTCTCTCAGCACAACGGGGAGACGAGAGGACGGAGGGTCTCTTCAGAACGGAGCCATTCTGTGATTCCATGCACAGATCCAATTCTTTGTGCCCAGCACAGAGCTCTGCAGCCCAGATGGAACCTTCCCAAGTGGAGATGGGCACGTGTCCCTGTGACGTCCATGTAACCAGCACGATAACCATCATAACCACAAGGACAACCACCAGACTCTTTTGCACAGTAGTAGGTGGCGGTGTCATCAGCCCTGAGGTTGTTCAGCTGCACCTCAGTGTGCTCTGCCCGTTGTCCCTCGAGATGGTGGCACGGCCCTTCACCGCCGCCCCATAGTTTGTGTAACTACCATCACTGTTAATACCCGCGACAAACTCCAGCCCCTTGCCGGGTGCCTGTCGCACCCAGTACATGTCAAAACTGCTGAAGGTGAATCCGGAGGCCTTGCAGACGAGGCTGAGCCCTCCTCCAGGCGCCTGGAGGCCGCCCCCGGACTCATCCAGCATCACGGCCGCCATCAGTCCTGTGGGGAAGGACAGACAGCACTGACGGAGCCGCCGACACACGGCCTGGATTTGCCAGGCCAGACTGAGACCACAGTGAGTGTCAGCAAGACCCCACTAAGACACATAGGGACCCCATAGAGACTCCATAAAGACCCCACTGAGACCCCACTGAAAGTGAAGCCCACACACGGGCTCTGTCATTGTCAACAGCCTCATTGCCATACCCATCTCCATATCCATATTCACAACCATGACCACGACCACGACAATCTGCATCACTGCATCCATCTCCAGCACCATCACTTCTGGAATCACACGGAAGTCCATATGGGATCTCCATGGGGTCTGGATGCGAGATGAATGGAGTCTCTATGGGATCTCCACTGAGTCTCCGTGGGGTCTCAATGGTGCCTCTCTGATACTCAGTGAGGTTCCATGAGATCTCAATATGCTCTCCACGGAGACATTATGAATGGGGTCTCTATTGTGTCTCAGTGGCCCTCTATGAGATCGCTATGGACACTCTATGGGGTCTCAATGGGTCTGAGAAGGGTTTCATTGGGGCTTGGCTGCACGAGGCCGTGTGTCGGCAGCTCTGTCAGCGCTGTCTGTCCTTCCCCACAGGGCTGATGGCGGCCCTGTGAAGTTGGACGAGTCTGGGGGCGGCCTCCAGTCGCCCGGAGGAGGGCTCAGCCTCGTCTGCAAGGCCTCCGGATTCACCTTCAGTGATTATGGCATGGGATGGGTGCGCCAGGCACCCGCAAGGGGCTGGAATACGTCGCCAGTATTAGCTACACTGGTAGTTACACAGGCTACGCGTCGGCGGTGAAGGGCCGTGCCACCATCTCGAGGGACAACGGGCAGAGCACAGTGAGGCTGCAGCTGAACAACCTCAGGGCTGAGGACACCGCCACCTACTACTGCGCCAAAGATGCTGATGATTGCAGTGGTGCTTATGATTACTGTGATTTCTATGCTGGTGGCATTGACGTCACAGGCACACGTGCATCAGCATTAGGGAAGCTTCCAGCTGGGACTCAGATCTCTGTGCTGGGAGCAGAGAATTTTATCCCCAACTACACTGTCTCCACTACCATCACCATTTCCATACTTGTATCCATGTCTATTTCAATACGCATATCCATAGCCATGACCATAACCGTGACCATCCGCTTTACCATATCCAGATCCATATCCATACCCAGATCCATATCCACTGCCATCACATTATCTGACATTTCTGTCATCAGTTCCATCTCTGAGTGCTCACTTCTGTAGATTTGGGCTGAGTTCTGTCCATTCTGGGCTCAGCTCCATCACGTGGGCTCTGATCTCTCAATCTCAGCTCTGGGAGACACCAATAAATCCGGGAGGGACGTCGATCTGATGAGCATTACATCCACTATCATCATTTTTCACACAGACATACATGGCATTGTCCTCAGCCCTGAGGTTGTTCAGCTGCAACCTCACTGTGCTCTGCCCGTTGTCCCTCGAGATGGTGACACGGCCCCTCACCGCCGGTGCGTAGTATGTGCCACTACCATCATTGGTAATACCTGCGACGTATTCCAGCCCCTTGCCGAGTGCCTGTTGCACCCACATCATGCCATAACTGCTGAAGAAGTCAAAGAAGCTGAATCCGGAGGCCTTGCAGACGAGGCTGATCCCTCCTTCCGGGCGTCTGGAGGCCGCCCCCGGACTCGTCCAGCGTCACGGCTGCCATCAGCCCTGTGGGGAAGGACAGACAGCGCTGACGGAGCCATGGACACATGGCCTCGTGAGCCAAGCCCCATTGAGACACCATAAACATCCACTGAGAGACCAGTAAGACACATAGAGACCCCATAGAGACCCCATAGAGACTCCATAGAGATTCCATTGGAAACCCACTGAGGCCGAAACTCACACACAGGCTCTGTTATTATCACCATCCCTAATGCCACACCCTTACCCATACAAGTATTCATATCCTTATCCACATTCATAACCACAACCATGACCATGACCATCTGCATCACTGCATCCATCACCAGCACTTCTGGAATCACACTGAAGTCCGTATGGGATCTCCATGGGGTCTCGATGGGATCTGAATGGGGAATAAGGGATCTCTACTGAGTCGCCGTGGGGTCTCAATGGTGTTCCTAAAAATTTTCAATGGGGTCTCCGTGAGATCTCAATGTGCTTTTATGGGGACATTACGGGGCCTGGCTGAGGTCTCTGTGGAGTCTCAATTGCCTCACTACGTGACCTCTATGAGGTCTCTTTATGGTCTCAGTGTGTCTGAGAAGAGTCTCAATGGGGCCCTTCTTCATGAGGCCGTTTCGGCGGTCCGTTAAGCGCTGTCTGTCCTTTCCCCCACAGGGCGGATGGCGCCCGGACGGTTGGACGAGTCCGGGGGTTTGCCTTCCAGAAGGGGCGGCCCGGAGGAGGGTCAGCCTTTCGTCTGCAAAGGCCTCCAAGATCACCCTTGCGGAACCTTCAGCCAGCCAAGCATGCCCCAGGGTGGCGACAGGCCCCCGCAAAGGGGCTGGAGTGGGTCCGCGGGTATTTGCGGTTTTCTGGTGGTAGCCACATTGTACGGGGACGCGTCAGGGGCGGTGCCACCACTTGAGGGACAACGGCAGAGCACAGTGAGGCTGGCAGTGAACACCTCCGGCGAGACACCGGCCACCTACTACCTGCCAAAATGTGCTGTATGTAGTTGATGCGGTGCTCAAGTTCGACGCTTATCTTGATTTTGTGTCGGCACCCACACTGTACAGGAGTGGGAATTCCGCCCATTGAAGCAGGGCAGTGTCCAGGCATGGTGCTGTCATACGGAGCCACAGGAAGTGGAGATGTACTTGGTTTCAGACACGGGCTCTGTCACCCCTGCCACCACCACTAGAATCACCAGCACCACCAATATAGCCATATCTGCATCCATATCCATTTCCATCTCCATATTCATGTCCAGATCTGTAACCATGACCATAACACTGTAACCATATGCATCACCTCCCCCGTCCTTCATCAGAAAATTCAGAGATCCATCACTTTGTGCTCAATTTTGCAGATTTCAGCTGTATCCATACCCATACCCTTAACCATGACTATGACCATGACCATGACCATCCGCATCGGCCTATCCATCTCTATCACCATTTTAATCACTTCTTTAGAAATCCCTGGGATCAGTTCCATCACTGTGTGCTCACTGCTGCAGATCTGGGCTGCGTTCTGTACACTCTGGGATCAGTTCCATCACTTGGACTCTGATTTCTGGGCTATGGGTGACACCACCAAATCCAGGAGCGACGCCGATACAACAAGCGTTGTCACCCCAACCACCAGTGCCACGGAATCTCTCCCACAGTAGTAGGTCGCGGTTTGTCCTCAGCCCTGAGGTTGTTCAGCTGCAGCCTCACTGTGCTCTGCCCGTTTTCTCTCGAGATGGTGGCACGGCCCCTCACTGCTGGCCCGTATGCTGTGTAACTACCATCGTATCTAATACTGGCCACCCACTCCAGCCCCTTGCTGGGCATCTGTCGCACCCAGAACATGCTGTAAGTGCTGAAGGTGAATCCGGAGCCTTGCGACGGGCGAGCCCTCCTCCGGCACTCTGGATATCTCTAGAACAGAACTGCCCAGGCACCCCACCCCCGGCCTTCCACAGTCAGCGTTTCTTTATCCTCCCTCGGCTGGCCTTCTTCGGCCCCATCACCGTGAGGCCTTGTTGGTCAGGTTGGGGTCGTTGGTTCCTCTAGTCTCTATCATGCCTCCATGGACTCTTCGTGGGGACTGAATGAGATTTCTTTCAAATCTTATTAGGATCTCTATGGGATCTCTATGGTACCTCAATGACTACTCCAAGGGGACTCTGTGTTCTGTATGAGATTACAGTGGAGTCTCAATGAGGTCTCTACAACATCTCTATGGAGCCTCCGCAGGGTCTCTGTGGGGTTTCAATGGTGTCCCTATGGGCCTCGATGACATCTCAGTGGGTTTCTGTACGGTCCCAGTGAGGACCAACTGCACAAGGCCGTGTGTCGGCGGCTCTGTCAGCGCTGTCTGTCCTTCCTTCCCCACAGGGCTGATGGTGGCCGTGACGTTGGACGAGTCCGGGGGTGGCCTCCAGACACCCGGAGGAGGGCTCACCCTCGTCTGCAAGAGCTCCAGATTCACCCTCAGCAATTTTCACATGTTCTGGGTGCGACAGGCACCCAGCAAGGGGCTGGAGTGGGTCGCTGGTATTGATGATGATGGTAGTGACACAGCATACGGGGCGGCAGTGGATGGCCGTGCCACCATCTCGAGGGACGACGGGCAGAGCACAGTGAGGCTGCAGCTGAACAACCTCAGGGCTGAGGACACCGCCACCTACTACTGCGCGAAAAGTGCTGGTGCTTCTTGGAGTGGTGGTTGGGGTTGTGTTGGTGGCACAGATTTCACAAGGGCACGTCTTCATCTGCATCTGGGAAGGTTCCATCTGGGATGCAGAGCTCTGTGCTGGGGGGCAAAGAATTTTTGTCCCCTATAACACTGCCTCCATTAACATCACCATCATCATTTCCATCCTTCACCGCCGTCCCGTATGCTGTGCTACTACCACTGCTGTAAATACCAGCGACGTATTCCAGCCCCTTGCCAGGTGCCTGTCGCACCCAATTCATGCCAACACTGCTGAAGGTGAATCCAGAGGCCTTGCAGATGAGGCTGAGCCCATCCGGATGGCCTCCGGATGGATCTCATAGGAACAAAACCGGCCCTGACTTCCTTCCCCCCGACCTTCTCCACCATCAACCCTTGCACCTCCTTCCTCCTCCTCTTGGCCACCCCTCCCCGTGGGCCCAAGCCTGAATGGGTCCCCAGTTGGGTCACTTTTGGATCTCTGTGTGGTCTCTCTCAGGTCTCTATGATGTCTCACTCGACTCTCCCTGGGGACTGAAGGAGGCTTCCATCAAATCTTACTAGAATCTCAGTGGAGTCTCTGTAGTACCTCAGTGACTTCTCTAAGGGAACTCAATGCGTTCTCTATGAGATCTCAGTGGATTCACCTTCAGCAGTTATGAGATGGACTGGGTGCGACAGGCACCCGGCAAGGGGCTGGAGTGGGTCTCTGGTATTCACTGCACTGGTAGTGGCACATACTACGGGGCGGCGGTGAAGGGCCGTGCCACCATCTCGAGGGACAACGGGCAGAGCACAGTGAGGCTGCAGCTGAACAACCTCAGGGCTGAGGACACCGCCACCTACTACTGCGCAAAACAATCTGGTGGTGCCTGTCCTGGTGATAATGATGCTTATTCCACTGACATCACTGCTGAATTTACTGATGTCACCCACAGCACGGAAATCAGAGCCCAAGTGATGCAGCTGAGCTGAGAATGTGCAGAACTCAGCCTAAATCTGCAGCAGTGAGCACACAGTGATGGAACTGGTCACAGGGATTTCTACAGAAGTGGTAGATACGGTGATGGAGATGGAGAGGGTGATGCGGATGGTCATGGTCATGGTCATGGTCATGGTCATGGTTCTGGGTACAGATACAGCCCAAATCTGCAAACTTGAGCACACAGCAATGGATCTCTGAATTTTCTGACGAAGGATGGGGAAGCTGATGCATATGGTTACGGTGTTATCCATGGTCATGGTCATGGTTACAGATGTGGACATGAATATGGAGATGGAAATGGATATGGATGCAGATAGGGATCTATTGGAGGTGATGGTGATAATAGTGATGTGACCCTGGTGGCAGAGCCTGTGACCGTGCCCAAGACATTCCCATTTCCCACAGCTCCCTACAATGGCACCCTGGCAGGACACTGCCTGTCCTCCGAAGGGCAGAATTCCCAGCCCTATCCATGGTGGCTGACAGCTCCGATCTGATATCAGCGTCGATACATTGAGCAGCTCCATCACAACCACTATCAGCAGCTTTGGCGCAGTAGTAGGTGGCGGTGTCCTCAGCCCTCAGGTTGTTCAGCTGCAGCCTCACTGTGCTCTGCCCGTTGTCCCTCGAGATGGTGGCACGGCCCTGCACCGCTGGCGCGTATCTTGTGGTACTACCAGTGCTGCTAATAGCAGCGACGTATTCCAGCCCCTTGCCAGGTGCCTGTCGCATCCATCCCATGTAAAAACTGCTGAAGGTGAATCCGGAGGCCTTGCAGACGAGGCTGAGCCCTCCTCCGGACATCTGGAGGCCACCCCTGGACTCATTCAATGTCACAGCTGCCATCAGTCCTGTGGGGAAGGACAGACAGCACTGACCGAGCTGCCAACACATGGCCTCGTTCAGAAGGGTCCCAATGAGGACCCCATAGAGACTCATAGAGATGCCTTTGAGATGCCATAAGAACATTGCAGAGTCTTCACTGAGATTCCACAGACATCCCTTATGGAACCCATAGAAATTATTCATGGAGATCCCCTTCAGATCCCACACAAACCCCACCGATGTCTCACAGAATCCCCATAGTGACCCCAGTGACGCCCCTCTGAGACCAGGGCCCACCTGGAGGAGCGGCCAAGCGAGGAAGGATGCGTGAGGGCTGATAGAGACGAAGCCAGTCAAGAAGGAGATCTTGGCTGCCTCTCCAGATGGGTTCTGGCCTCACTTGTTCTTCAGTGGGGTCCCTATGGGGTCTGCATGGGACATCAGTGGTGTCCTTATGGGGTCTCTGAAGGGACTCTACGGGATCTCTGAGAGGCACCAATGGGCTTTGCATGGGATCGGAATGTGGTCTTGATGGGATCTGAATGATGTCCACACGGTCTCTACAGTCTCCCTTTGGGATCTCTAAGGGGTCCATATGGGATCAGAGTGGGGTCTCTATGTGACGTCTCTGGGCTCTCTATGGGTCTCCATGGGATACCTATGATGTCTCTTGGGGTTTCTATGGGTCTCAGTGTGGTCTCAATGTGGCCTGGCTACAGATGCCCGGAGGAGGGCTCAGCCTTGTCTGCAAGGGCTCCGGATTCACCTTCAGCAGTTTACAACATGCTCTGGGTGCGACAGGCACCCGGCAAGGGGCTGGAGTGGGTCGCTGGTATTAGCAACACTGGTAGTTACACATCCTACGCGCCGGCGGTGAAGGGCCGTGCCACCATCTCGAGGGACAACGGGCAGAGCACAGTGAGGCTGCAGCTGAACAACCTCAGGGCTGAGGACACCGCCACCTACTACTGCGCCAGAGATGCTGATGATTGTGGTTATGGTAATTGTGCTGGTGACACGGGCGGCACAGGCACACGTGCCTATCGACGGTTGGGGAGGTTCCATCTGGGACGCAGAACTCAGAGATGGGGGCAATGAATTTTGTCTGTTCATCAAATGACCATCACCACCACCGTGACCATGAGCATCTGCATCTTTATACCCACATCCACCACTACCTCCATCACCATCACCACCCCTTCTTCAGAAATTTCTGAGATCTGTCCCAGCACTGAGGGCTCAGTTCTGCAGATCTGGGCTGAGTTCCTCAAACATTTTGGTCTCAGCTCCGTCACTTGGGCTCTGATCTTTTGATCTCTTGGCTGTGGGTGAAGCCAAGTCCATGGGCGGCCTCAAGACACCCGAAGGAGAGCTCAGCCTCATCTGCAAGGCCCTGAATTCACCTTCAGCACTTCTGACATGTTCTGGGTGCGACAGGCAGCTGGCAAGAGGCTAAAGTTCGTTGCGGGTATTTGGAACACTGGTGGTGGCACAATCTACGGGGCAGCAGTAGAACTGCACAAAATGTGCTGGTAGTTGTGGTTATGGTGCTAATTGTGGTGGTGTTCACCACGCTGGTTTTATCGACGTCACTGCTCCTTTCCTGCTCTCAAGCACAGCCGCGTGTGGGAACCCAGCTCTGAGTGTGGGGCAGAGCAGCTCACTGACCCCCTCTGTCGATGCCCTGCATCTCTCTGGCATAAGGAGTTTTCCCCTACATCCAACCTGAGCCCCCTGGTGCAACGTGATGCCATCTCCTCTCATCCTAACGCTGCTCACGGAGCAGAGCTGACCCCTCCTCACCCCAACCTCGTCTCGGAGTCAGAGCTTCGCAGTTGAGCTCAGCTCTGAAATGTGGATCCAGCTCAGCACATTCTGGGCTGGGTTGTGTCATTGGTGGGTGAGGTTCTGTGTACCTGAGAGTGGGTGGGAGCAGGAAAATCTGTGATGCTGTCGATGTAACCAGCATCAGGGCACACCCACACTACCGCACCATCCCGCTGCATAAGTATCCTGTCGTCGCCCTGGGTTTGTCAGGCCTCCAAGCCCTGGTTGTCGCCCTTGTCCCTCTGTGCTCGCCATCCCTTGCTGCCCCTGATTGTGCACTGCCATCAGTGCTTCCCTGGCGTTTTTGCCCTTTCACGGCCCTTCTGCCCCGTAATTTTTTTTTGTTTATGTTGTATTCCAGCCCCTTGCCAGGTGCCTGTCGCACCCACTCCATCTGATAATCACTGAAGGTGAATCCGGAGCCCTTGCAGACGAGGCTGATCCCTCCTCCGGGCGCCTGGGGGCCGCCCCCGGACTCGTCCAATGTCACGGCCGCCATCAGCCCTGTGGGGAAGGACAGACAGCGCTGACGGAGCCACCGACATACGGCCTCACGTAGACAGGCCCCTATGAGGACCCCACTGGGACCCCATAGACAGCCATCGGGATGCCACTGAAAACACATAGAGACACTGCAGAGTCTTCACTGAGATTCCATAGACATCTCTTATGGAACCCATCGAAATTTCATACAGATCCCCTTCAGATCCCACACAAACCCCACCATTGTCTCATAAAGACACCATTGACACCCCACTCAAGCCCCTCTGAGGCCAGGCCCCCTGAGGAGGATCAGGCAAGAGGAGGAAGGAGGTTTGAAAGCTGATGCTGACAAAGGCGGGAGAGAAGGAGATCTTGGCTGCCCCTCCATGCGGTCCCAGGCTTCACTTGATCTTCAGTGGCGCCCCTATGGGGTCTCCATGGGACATCAGTGGTGTCTCTATGGGGTCCCTGTGAGGACTCTATGAGGTCTCTAAGAGGCACCAATGGGTTTTGCATGGGATCTGAATGTGGTGCTGATTGGATCTCTGTGATGTCTGTAAGGGCTGTCCATACGGTCTCTATGGGATCTCTTTGGGATGTGAATGGGGTCCATACAGGATATAAGTGATATCTATTGGGTCACTATGGGTCTCCATAGGATTTCTATGGGGTCTCCTTGGGTCTCTGTGGGTGTCTGTGTGTTCTCAATGGGGCTTGGCTGCACGAGGCCGTGTGTCGGCGGCTCCGTCAGCGCTGTCTGTCCTTCCCCACAGGGCTGATGGCGGCCGTGACGTTGGACGAGTCCGGGGGCGGCCTCCAGACGCCCGGAGGAGGGCTCAGCCTCGTCTGCAAGGGCTCCGGATTCACCTTCAGCAGTTTTGAGATGTTCTGGGTGCGACAGGCACCCGGCAAGGGGCTGGAGTCGGTCGCGGGTATTTGGAACACTGGTAGTGGCACAAAATATGGGGCAGCAGTGAAGGGCCGTGCCACCATCTCGAGGGACAACGGGCAGAGCACACTGAGGCTGCAGCTGAACAACCTCAGGGCTGACGACACCGCCACCTACTACTGCGCGAAAAGTGCTTACAGTGGTTGTGATTATGAAGCTTAGGGTATCAACGTCGCTGCAGGATTTAGTGCTGTCACCCAGAGTCCAGATTGGGAGATCAGAGCCCAAGTGATGGAGCTGAGCTCAGAACACACAGAACTCCGCCCAAAACTGCAGCAGTGAGCACAGAGTGATGGAATTGATCCCAGGGATTTCTAAAGAAGTGATAAATACGGAGATGGAGATGTAGAGGGTGATGTGGTTGGTCATGGTCATGGTCATGGTTACGGATACAGCCCAAATCTGCAAACTTGAGCACACAGCGATGGATCTCTGAATTTTTTGATGAAGGATGGAGAAGGCGATGCATATGATTATCAATGGTCATGGTCATGGTTATAGATGTGGACATGAATATGGAGATGGAAATGGATATGGATGCAGATATGGATATACTGAAGGTGATGGTGGTGATGGTGACTCTAGTGGTGGTGGCACAGATTACAGAGCCCATGTCTGTGCCCAGGACCTCCCGACTTCCAGTGGCTCCATATGAGAGAACCATGCCAGGACACTGCCCTGCCTCAATGGGTGGAATTCCCACTCCTGTACAGAGTGGGTGACACCAGAAAATCAAGATCAGCGTCGATACAATCAGCATCATCATCACAACTACCAGTATCACCTCTGGCGCAGTAGTAGGTGGCGGTGTCCTCAGCCCTGAGGTTGTTCAGCTGCAGCCTCACTGTGCTCTGCCCGTCGTCCCTCGAGATGGTGGCACGGCCCTTCACCGCCGCCCTGTATGCTGTGCTGCTACCAGTGCTGCCAATACCCGCGACGTATTCCAGCCCCTTGCCAGGTGCCCGTCGCATCCATCCCATGCAGAAACTGCTGAAGGTGAATCCGGAGGCCTTGTTGACGAGGCTGATCCCTCCTCCAGGCGACTGGAGGCCGCCCCCGGACTCGTCCAACGTCACGGCCGCCATCAGCCCTGTGGGGAAGGAAGGACAGACAGCGCTGACGGAGCTGCCGACACACGGCCTTGTGCAGCCAAGCAACATCGACAGCACACAGACACCCATAGATACCCCATGAGACCCCATAGAAATCCCATGGAAACCCATAGCGACCCCGTAGATATCACAGAGATACCCCACTTATATCCTATATGGATCCCATTCAGATCCCAAAGTAATCCTGTAGAGACCGTATGGACACCCATTAGAGACATCATTCAGATCCCATCAATGCCACATTCAGATCCCATCCAAAACCCATTGGTGCCTCTTAGAGACCTCATAGAGTCCTCACAGAGACCCCATAGAGACACCATTGATGTCCCATGGAGACCCCATAGAGATGCCACCAACGATCAAGGGAGGCCTGGAATCGCTTGGAGGGGCAGCCAAGATCTCCTTCTCTCCCGCCTTTGTCAGCATCACCTTTCCAACCTCCTTCCTCCTCTTGCCCACTCCTCCTCAGGGGTCCTGGCCTCAGAGGGGACCGAAGTGGGGTCTCTATGGTGTCTCTGTGAGACAGTGGTGGGGTTTGTGTGGGATCTGCAGGGGATCTCTATGAAATTTCTAAGGGTTCCATAAGAGATGTCTCTGGAATCTCAGTGAAGACTCTACAGTGTCCCTATGGGTTTTCAGTGGCATCTCTATGGTTGTCTATGGGGTCTCAATGGGGTCCTCACTGGGGCCCTTCTGCACGAGGCCGTGTGTCGACAGCGCTGTCTGTCCTTCCTTCCCCACAGGGCTGATGGTGGCCTGTCACGTTGGACGAGTCCGGGGGCGGCCTCCAGGCGCCCGGAGGAGGGATCAGCCTCGTCTGCAAGGGCTCCGGATTCACCTTCAGCAGTTTTGACATGTACTGGGTGCGACAGGCACCCGGCAAGGGGCTGGAGTCAGTCGCTGGTATTTACAGCTCTGGTAGTTACACATCCTACGCGCGGCGGTGAAGGGCCGTGCCACCATCTCGAGGGACAACGGGCAGAGCACAGTGAGGCTGCAGCTGAACAACCTCAGGGCTGACGACACCGCCACCTACTACTGCGCAAAAGGTGCTTGTGGTTTTTCTAGTGCTTCTGGTTGTTGGGGTTATGCTGGTCGCATTGACTTGACAGGGGCACACGTGCATCTGCATCTGGGAAGCTTCCATCTGGGACTCAGATCTCTGTGCTGGGAGCAGAGAATTTTATCCCCAACTACACTGTCTCCATTACCAGCACCATTTCCATACCTGTATCCATGTCTATTTCAAAAAGCATGTGCATAACCATGACCATAACCGTGGCCATCCGCACTATCCTATCCAGATCCATATCCATCATCATCACATTTTCTGACATTTCTGTCATCAGTTCCATCACTGTGTGCTCACTGCTATACATTTGAGCTGAGTTCTGTCCATTCTGGTCTCAGCTCCATCATGTGGGCTCTGATCTCTCAATCTCAGCTCTGGGAGACACCAATAAATCCAGGAGCGACGTCGATCTGACCAGCATTACATCCACTATCATCATTTTTCACGCAGAAATATGTGGCAGTGTCCTCAGCCCTGAGGTTGTTCAGCTGCAGCCTCACTGTGCTCTGACTGTTGTCCCTTGAGATGGTGGCACGGCCCTTCACCGCCGGTGCGTATCTTGTGGTACTACCAGCACTGCTAATTTCAGCAACGTATTCCAGCCCCTTGCCGGGTGCCTGTCGCACCCAATCCATGCCATAACTGCTGAAGGAGTCAAAGAAGCCGGAGCTGGGAGAGAAGGAGGTCTGGGCTGCCCCTCCAGGTTGGCCCCAGACTCACTTGAGCTTCAGTGGGGTCCCTATGGGGTCTCTATGGGACAACAATGGAGTCCCTATGGGGTCTCTAAGTGACAGCAATGGCTTTGCATGGGATCTGAATGTGGTCTTGATGGGATCCCTGTGATGTTGCTAAGGGGTGTCTATGCGTCCTCTATGGGATCACACAGGGATCTCTGTAGGGTTCATATAGGGTCTCAGGGAGATCTGTATGGGATGTCCATGGAGTCTCAGTGAGGCCTGTCTTCACGAGGCCGTGTGTTGGCGGCTCCATCAGCGCTGTCTGTCCTTCCCCACAGGGCTGATGGCGGCCGTGACGTTGGACGAGTCTGGGGGCGGCCTCCAGACGCCCGGAGGAGGGATCAGCCTCGTCTGCAAGGGCTCCGGATTCACCTTCAGCAGTTACCTCATGTTCTGGGTGCGACAGGTGCCTGGCAAGGGTCTGGAATTCATCGCGGGTATTAACGGTTATGGTGGTACCACAAACTACGCGTCGGCGGTGAAGGGCCGTGCCACCATCTCGAGGGACAACGGGCAGAGCACAGTGAGGCTGCAGCTGAACAACCTCAGGGCTGAGGACACCGCCACCTACTACTGCGCAAAAAGTGCTTATGGTTGTTCTAGTGCTTATGGTTGTTGGGGTTATGCTGGTCGCATTGACTTGACAGGGACACACGTGCATCTGCATCTGGGAAGCTTCCAGCTGGGACTCAGAGCTCTGTGCTGGGAGCAGAGAATTTTATCCCCAACAACACTGTCTCCATTTCCATCACCATTTCCATACTTGTATCCATGTCTATTTCAATACGCATATCCATAGCCATGACCGTAACCGTGACCATCCGCTTTACCATATCCAGATCCATATCCATATCCATACCCAGATCCATATCCACTGCCATCACATTTTCTGACATTTCTCTCATCAGTTCCATCTCTGTGTGCTCACTGCTGCAGGTTTGGGTTGAGTTCTGTCCATTCTGGCCTCAGCTCCATCACGTGGGCTCTGATTTCTCAATCTCGGGTGTGGGAGACACCAATAAATCTGGCAGCGACGTCGATCTGATCAGCGTTACATCCACTATCATCATTTTTCACACAGAAATAAGTGGCGGTGTCCTCAGCCCTGAGGTTGTTCAGCTGCAGCCTCACTGTGCTCTGCCCGTTGTCCCTCGAGATGGTGGCACGGCCCTTCACCGCCGGTGCGTAGTACGTGTAACTACTGCTGCTGTAAATACACGCAAGCCACTCCAGCCCCTTGCCGGGTGCCTGTCGCACCACTGCATGCCATAACTGCTGAAGGTGAATCCGGAGGCCTTGCAGACGAGGCTGATCCCTCCTCCGGGTGTCTGGAGGCCGCCCCCGGACTCGTCCAACGTCACGGCCGCCATCAGCCCTGTGGGGAAGGAAGGACAGACAGCGCTGACGGAGTCGCCGACACACGGCCTCGTGCAGATGGGCCTCATTGAGACCCCACTGCGGCCTACAGAGATGTCATTGAGACCCACGGTAATGCCACTGAAACCCCATAGAGACACTATAGAGACCCCATAGATTTCTCATGAGACCTCGTTGAGTCACCACTGACATCTCATAGAGATTTCATTGAGTTCCCTCAGAGACATCGTAGAGACCCCACTGAGATTTGATAGAAACCTCATGGAGACCACACTGAAAACCCATAGAGACCCTAAAGAGACCTAAAGAGGTCCTGGCCCAGATGGAGGGGAGGAAGAACGTTCAAGTGGATGAGGAAAGAGGCACAAGTGCTGACAGTGGTGAAGTTGGCAGTGGAGGAGGTGGGGGCTTGTTTTGTTCTTATGAGATCCCTCCAGACCCCCGGAGGAGGGCTCAGCCTCATCTGCAAGGGCTCCAGATTTACTTTCAGCAACCATGGCATGGTGTGGGTGGCAGCAGGTACCTGGGAAAGGGCCTGGAGTTCGTTCCGCAGGTATTTACAGTGATGGTAGTGGCACAGACCAGTGGGGGCAGCGTTGAGGCCGTGCCACCATCTCGAGGGACAACGGGCCGAGACAGTGAGCTGCAGCTGAACAAACCTCAGGGCTGAGGACTCCGCCACCTACTGCTGCACGAAATGTGCTGGTAGTTGTGGTTATGGTGCTAATTGTGGTGGTGTTCACCACGCTGGTTTTATCGACGTCACTGCTCCTTTCCTGCTCTCAAGCACAGCCATGTGTGGGAACCCAGCTCTGTGTGTGGGGCAGAGCAGCTCACTGACCCCCACCTCTCTCTGTTGATCCCAACATCTCTCTGGCATAAGGAGTTTTCCCCTACATCCAACCTCACCCCCCTGATGCAACGTGATGCCATCACCTCTCATCCTAACGCTGCTCACGGAGCAGAGCTGACCTTTCCTCACCCCAACCTCCTCTCGGGGTCAGAGCTTCACAGCTGAGCTCAGCTCTGAGATGTGGACCCAGCTCAGCACATTCTGGGCTGGGTTGTGTCATTGGTGGGTGAGGTTCTGTGCACCTGTGAGTTGGTGGGAGCAGGAAAATCTGTGATGCTGTCGATCTCACCAGCATCAGGAGCACCAGCACCACAACCAGCACTACCAGCATATTTCGTGCAGTAGTAGGTGGCGGTGTCCTCGGCCTTGAGGCTGTTCAGCTGCAGCCTCACTGTGCTCTGCCCGTTGTCCCTCGAGATGGTGGCACGGCCCTTCACCGCCGGTGCGTACCATGTGCCACTACCACCACTGTTAATAGCTGCGACCGACTCCAGCCCCTTGCCTGGTGCCTGTCGCATCCATCCCATGCAGGAACTGCTGAAGGTGAATCCGGAGGCCTTGCAGACGAGGCTGATCCCTCCTCCGGGCGCCTGGAGGCCGCCCCCAGACTCGTCCAACGTCACGGCCGCCATCAGCCCTGTGGGGAAGGACAGACAGCGCCGATGGAGCCGCTGACACACGGCCTCGTGCAGACAGGCCTCACTGAGACCCCATTGACATCCCATACAGACCTCATTGAGACCCTACATGGACCCAGCAGAGATCGCTGTGTGATCCCATAGAGGACGCACGGACACCCCTTAGGAATGTGATAGAGATCCCAACAAGACCACATTCAGATCCCATGCAAAGCCATTGGTGTCGCTTAGAGACCCCCATGGGGTTTCCATTGTTTTTCCCACAGAGTCCCCATGGGGACCCCACTGAAGCTCAAGTGAGGCTGGGGACAACCTGGAGGGGCACCAGACCTCCTCTCTCCCCTTCTGGCAGCACTCCAGCCTCCTTAATTGTCTTCTTGGCCAGCCCTTCTGGTGGGCCCTGGTCTCAGAGGGGCAACAGTAGGGTCGCTATGGGGTCTGTGTGAGACAATGGTGGGGTTTGTGTGGGATCTGCAGGGCATCTCTATGAAATTTCTAAGGTTCCATAAGAGATGTCTAAGGAATCTCATTGAAGACTCTACAGTGTCCCTGTGTGTTTTAAGTGGCATCTCAATGGGTCTATGGGGTCTCAATGGTGTCCCCATTGGGGCCCTTCTGCACGAGGCCGTGTGTCGGCGGCTCTGTCAGCACTGTCTGTCCTTCCTTCCCCACAGGGCTGATGGCGGCCGTGACTTTGGACGAGTCCGGGGGCGGCCTCCAGACGCCCGGAGGAGGGATCAGCCTCGTCTGCAAGGCCTCCGGATTCACCTTCAGCAGTTTTTACATGCTCTGGGTGCGACAGGCACCCGGCAAGGGGCTGGAATATGTCGCCAGTATTAGCTACACTGGTAGTTACACAGAGTACGCGTCGGCGGTGCAGGGCCGTGCCACCATCTCGAGGAACAACGGGCAGAGCACAGTGAGGCTGCAGCTGAACAACCTCAGGGCTGAGGACACCGCCACCTACTACTGCGCGAAAGATGCTTATGCTGGTGGTAGTGGTTGTAGTGCTTGTGGTGGTTACTAATCTGGTGATACGGACATCAGAGGGACACTGTTCATCTGCATCTGGGCAGGTGCCATCTGGGATGCAGAGCTCTGTGCTGGGGGCAAAGAATTTTTGTCCCCAGTGACATTACCATCGCCATCACCTTTTCCATATGCATTTCCGTACCAATACCCGTACCCATATCCATTTTCCATCCATAAAATCTCCAATCCCATAACCATGACCATGACCAAGACCATCCGCAGACCCTATCCACTCCATCACCATGCCCAGCACATTTTTAGAAATCCCCTGTGATCGGTTCCATCACTGTTGCTCAAGTCTGCAGATTTGGTCTGAGTTTACCATTCTTTGTACAGCCTCCATCATCTGGATCTGTTCTCTCAGTCTGGCCTGAGGGTGACACCAGTAAATCCAGGAGTGATATCGATATTTTCAGCACAACTATAACCACCATCACATTTCGTGCAGTAGTAGGTGGCGGTGTCCTCAGCCCTGAGGTTGTTCAGCTGCAGCCTCACTGTGCTCTGCCCGTTGTCCCTCGAGATGGTGGCACGGCCCTGCACCGCCGCCCCGTATCTTGTGGTACTACCAGTGCTGCTAATTTGAGCGACGTATTCCAGCCCCTTGCCGGGTGCCTGTCTCATCCATCCCATGCAGGAACTGCTGAAGGTGAATCCAGAGGCCTTGCAGATGAGGCTGATCCCTCCTCTGGGCATCTGAAGGCCGCCCCTGGGCTCGTCCAACGTCACGGCCGCCATCAGCCCTGTGGGGAAGGAAGGACAGACAGCGCTGACGGAGCCATGGACACATGGCCTTGTGCAGACAGGTCTCACTGAGAACCCATCGACATCGCCACACAGATCTCAGTGAGACTCTACATGGACCCAGCAGAGATCGCTGTGTGATCCCATAGAGGACGCACGGACACCCCTTAGGAATGTGATAGAGATCCCATCAAGACCACATTCAGATCCCATGCAAAGCCATTGCTGTCGCTTAGAGACCCCAGAGGGACTCCATTGTTGTCCCATAGGGACCCCATGGGGACCCCACTGAAGCTCAAGTGAGGCTGGGGCCAACCTGGAGGGGCAGCCAAGACCTCCTTCTCTCCTGGCTCTGGCAGCACTCCAGCCTCCTTTCTCCTCTTCTTGGCCAGCCCTTCTGGTGAGCCCTGGTCTCAGAGGGGCAACAGTAGGATCACTATGGGGACTCTGTGAGACAAGGGTGGGGATTGTGTGGGATCTGAAGGGCATCTCTAGGAAATTTCTAAGGTTCCATAAGAGATGTCTAAGGAATCTCATTGAAGACTCTGCAGTGTCCCTGTGTGTTTTAAGTGGCATCTCTATGATTGTCTATGGGGTCTCATTGGTGCCCTTCTTCACGAGGCCGTGTGTCAGCGGCTCCGTCAGCGCTGTCTGTCCTTCCTTCCCCACAGGGCTGATGGCGGCCGTGACGTTGGACGAGTCCGGGGGCGGCCTCCAGACGCCCGGAGGAGGGATCAGCCTCGTCTGCAAGGCCTCCGGATACGACTTCAGCAGTTATGCCATGCAGTGGGTGTGACAGGCACCCGGCAAGGGGCTGGAATTCGTCGCAGGTATTGGCACTACTGGTGGTAGCACAGCATACGGGACGGCGGTGCAGGGCCGTGCCACCATCTCGAGGGACAACGGGCAGAGCACAGTGAGGCTGCAGCTGAACAACCTCAGGGCTGACGACACCGCCACCTACTACTGCGCGAAAAGTGCTGGTAGTGCTGGTGGTTGTTGTAATGCTTACAATATTGACGTTGTTTTTAGTGGTGTCACCCTCAGCCCAGATTGAGAAATCAGAGCCCAGGTGGTGGAGCTGAGCCCAGAATGGACAGAACTCAGCCAGATCTGCAGCAGTCAGCACACACTGATGAAACTGACCACAGAAATGTCATAATGTGATTGCGATGGAATGGATACGAAAATGATGGTCATGGTTATGGTCCATGGATATGGCTGTGTGTAGGAATATGGATACGGAAATGGTGATGGTGATGGAATGGAGACAGTCTTGTTGGGACAAAATTCTTTTCCCCAGCCACGGAGCTCTGCATCCCAGATGGAACCTCCAGAGTGCAAGATGAACACGTGTGCCTGTGACGTCCGTGTGACCAGCAACAGCACCCCAATAACCAGGAGCACAGTCACAGCCATCTCTGGCGCAGTAATAGGTGGCGGTGTCCTCAGCCCTGAGGTTGTTCAGCTGCAGCCTCACTGTGCTCTGCCCGTCGTCCCTCGAGATGGTGGCACGGCCCTTCACCGCCGCCCCGTAGTTTGTGCCACTACCAGTGCTGTCAATACCAGCGACGTATTCCAGCCCCTTGCCGGGTGCCTGTCGCACCCAATTCATGCCAACACTGCTGAAGGTGAATCCAGGGGCCTTGCATATGAGGTTGAGCCCTCCTCCGAGCGTCTGGATGGCTCTCATAAGAATGGAACCGGCCTCGACCTCCTCCACCCACAGCTTCACCTCCATCAGCCCGCACAGCTCCTTCCTACTCCTCTTGGTTGCTTCTCCAGGTGGGCCCCAGCCTGAATGGGGCCCCTCTTGGGTCACTTCTGGGTCTCTGTGTGGTCTCCATGAGGTCTCTATGGTGTCTCAATGGACTCCCAAGGGGACCGAAGGAGGTTTCCGTGAAATCTTACTAGAAACTCTATGGGGTCTCTATGGGGTCTCAGTGATGTCTCGAAGGGAACTCTATGTGTTCTTTCTGAGATCTTATTGCTGTCTAAATGAGGTCTCTATGAGAAATCTATGGGGTCTCTGTGGGTTTTTAGGGGCTTTCAGTGGGATCTCTCTGGGTCTCTATGACATCTCAATGTGTCTTAGTGTGGTTTCAGTGTGTCCCAGCAACACGAGGCTGTGTGTCAGCGGCTCCGTCAGCGCTGTCTGTCCTTCCCCACAGGGCTGATGGCGGCCGTGACGTTGGACAAGTCTGGGGGTGGCCTCCAGACGCCCGGAGGAGGGCTCAGCCTCGTCTGCAAGGCCTCCGGATTCACCTTCAGCAGTTTTGAGATGTTCTGGGTGTGACAGGCACCTGGCAAGGGGCTGGAATCCGTCGCAGGTATTGAGAATGATGGTAGTAACACAGAATATGGGGCAGCGGTGCAGGGCCGTGCCACCATCTCGAGGGACAACGGGCAGAGCACAGTGAGGCTGCAGCTGAACAACCTCAGGGCTGAGGACACCGCCACCTACTACTGCGCCAAAGCTGCTGATAGTGGTTGTGATGCTGCTGCTCAATGTATCGACGCTGATATCAGATCGGTGCTGTCAGCCACCATGGATAGGGCTGGGAATTCTGCCCTTCGGAGGACAGGCAGTGTCCTGCCATGCTGCCAGTGTAGGGAGCTGTGGGAAATGAGAATGTCTTGGGCACGGTCACAGGCTCTGCCACCAGGGTCACATCACTATTATCACCATCACCTCCAATAGATCCCTATCTGCATCCATATCCATTTCCATCTCCATATTCATGTCCACATCTATAACCATGACCATGACCATGGACAACACCGTAACCATATGCATCACCTTCCCCATCCTTCATCAGAAAATTCAGAGATCCATTGCTGTGTGCTCAATTTTGCAGATTTCGGCTGTGTCTGTACCCAGAACCATGACCATGACCATCTGCATCACCCTCTCCATCTCCATCACCTTATCTATCACTTCTGTAGAAATCCCTGTGACCAGTTCCATCACTCTGTGCTCACTGCTGCAGATCTGGGCTGAGTTCTGCACATTCTCAGCTCAGCTGCATCACTTGGGCTCTGATTTCTGTGCTGTGGGTGACATCAGTAAATCCAGGAGCGACGTCAGTGAAATAAGCATCATTATCACCAGGACAGCCACCACCAGATTGTTTTGCGCAGCAGTAGGTGGCGGTGTCCTCAGCCCTGAGGTTGTTCAGCTGCAGCCTCACTGTGCTCTGCCCGTTGTCCCTCGAGATGGTGGCACGGCCATCCACTGCTGCCGTGTAGAACGTGAAACTACCATCATTTCTAATACCAGCAAGAAACTACATTGAACACTTGCCAGGTGCCTGTCGCACCCACTCCATCTGATAATCACTGAAGGTGAATCCGGAGCCCTTGCAGACGAGGCTGAGCCCTCCTCCGGGTGTCTGGAGGCCGCCCCCGGACTCGTCCAACGTCACGGCCGCCATCAGCCCTGTGGGGAAGGAAGGACAGACAGCGCTGATGGAGCCGCCGACACACGGCCTCGTGCAGAAGGGCCCCAGTGAGGACCCCATTGAGACCCCATAGACCCATAGAGATGCCACTTAAAACACACAGGGACACTGCAGAGTCTTCACTGAGATTCCGTAGACATCTCTTATGAAACCTTAGAAATTTCATACAGATGCCCTTCACATCCCACACAAACCCCACCGTTGTCTCACACAGACCCCATAGCGACCCTACTGTGGCCCCTCTGAGACCAGGGCCCACCAGAAGGGCTGGCCAAGAAGTCGATAAAGGAGGCGGAAGGGCTGGCTTAGTCGGGAGAGAAGGAGATCTTGGCTGCCCTTGCAGGTGGTCCCAGGCCTCACTTGAGCTTCAGTGGGGTCCCCATGGGGTCTCTATGGACAACAATGGACTTCCTGTGGGGTCTCTAAGCGACACCAATGGCTTTGCATGGGATCTGAATGTGGTCCTGTTGGGATCTCTATCACATCTCTAAGGGTTGTCTGTGCGTCCTCTATGGGATCACACAGGGATCTCTGTTGGGTCCATATAGGGTCTCAGGGAGATCTGTATGGGATGTCTATGGGTTCTCAGTGTGGCCTGTCTGCACGAGGCCGTGTGTCGGCGGCTCCGTCAGCGCTGTCTGTCCTTCCCCACAGGGCTGATGGTGGCCGTGACGTTGGACGAGTCTGGGGGCGGCCTCCAGGCGCCCGGAGGAGGGATCAGCCTCGTCTGCAAGGCCTCCGGATTCGGCTTCTTTGACTTCTTCAGCAGTTATGCCATGCACTGGGTGCGACAGGCACCCGGCAAGGGGCTGGAGTGGCTCGCCAGTATTAGCAACGATGGTAGTAGCACAGCATACGGGACGGCGGTGCAGGGCCGTGCCACCATCTCGAGGGACAACGGGCAGAGCACAGTGAGGCTGCAGCTGAACAACCTCAGGGCTGAGGACACCGCCACCTACTGCTGCACGAAAAGTTATGGTAGTGCTGGTGATTGTTGTAATGTTTATGATATCGATGTTGAAATACCATGTTAGTGGTGTCACCCGCAGCCCAGATTGAGAGATCAGAGCCCAAGTGGTGGAGCTGAGCCCAGAATGGACAGAACTCAGCCCAAATCTGCAGCAGGCAGCACACACTGATGGAACTGACCACAGAAATGTCAGATAATGTGATTGCGATGGATATGGATACAGAAATATGGATGGTCATGGTTATGGTCATGGATATGGCTGTGTGTATGGGTATGGATACGGAAATGGAAATGATGGTGATGGTAATGGAGACAGTCCTGTTGGGACAAAAATTCTTTTCCCCCAGCACAGAGCTCTGCATCCCAGATGGAACCTTCCCAGATGCAGATGAACACGTGTCCTTGTCATGTCTGTGTCACCACCAGCTCTGAGCTTTGGAGTCACTTCATTCCCTCAGGGCTGAGCACAATGAATCTGGAGTCAGTGAAGAGCAGTCAGAGCTCAGTTCATTTGATTTGGGTGCAGGTGACGAAACTGGATCTTAGTTCTCTAAATTCTCAGTTCAGTGCTTCAGGCTGGGCTCAGTTCATCACTTCAGGGTTCCTCCTAAAACATTAGTGTCTCAGTTCACTAAAAAGGGTTTGCTGAGCAGATTTGCTCTCTGGGTGAGACCAGGATGCTGGCAGTGCCATCGATCCGAGCAGGGTGATCAGTGCCACTACCATCACGACTTCTCACGCAGAAATACGTGGCTGTGTCATCAACCCTCAGATCGTTCAACTGCAGCCTCACTGTGCTCTGCCCGTTGTCCCTCGAGATGGTGGCACGGCCATCCACTGCTGCCCCGTAGCCTGTCCAATCACCAGTGTCAATAGCAGCCACGTATTCCAGCCCCTTGCCGGGTGCCTGTCGCATCCATCCAAAGCCACGGTCACTGAAGGTGAATCCGGAGGCCTTGCAGACGAGGCTGAGCCCTCCTCCAGGCGTCTGGAGGCCGCCCCCGGACTCGTCCAACGTCACGGCTGCCATCAGCCCTGTGGGGAAGGAAGGACAGACAGCGCTGACGGAGTCGCCGACACACGGCCTCGTGCAGCCAAGCCCCATTGAGACCACACAGACAGCCATGAAAACCCCAAGAGATTCCATTGATATCCCATGGAGACCCATAGCGACCCCATAGATGTCACATACAGACCCCACTCTGATCCCATATGGACCCCTTAGAGATCCCAAAGGGGGACCGGAGAGACCACGTGGGCATCATTCAGATCCCATCAAGACCACATTCCGATCCCATGCAAAGCCCATTGGTGCCTCTTAGAGACCTCATAGAGACCTCACAGGGACCCCATAGAGACCCCATTGATGTTCCCTGGAGACCCCATAGGGACCCCACTGAATATCAAGCAAGGCCAGGGCCCAACTGGAGGAGCAGCCAAGTCCTCCTTCTCTCCCAGCTTTGTCAGCATCAGCCCTCACACCTCCTTCCTCCTCTTGCCTGATCCTCCTTAGGAGCTCTGGTCTCAGACGGGCCTCAGTGGGGTCAGTATGGGGTCTCTGTGAGACACTGATGGGGTGTGACAGCAGCTCCGTCAGCGCTGTCTGTCCTTCCTTCCCCACGGGGCTGATGGCGGCCGTGACATTGGACGAGTCCGGGGGCGGCCTCCAGACGCCCGGAGGAGGGATCAGCCTCGTCTGCAAGGCCTCCGGATTCGACTTCAGCAGTTACAGCATGCAGTGGGTGCGACAGGCACCCGGCAAGGGGCTGGAGTTCGTCGCCAGTATTACCAGCAGTGGTGGTAGCACGTACTACGCGTCGGCGGTGAAGGGCCGAGCCACCATCTCGAGGGACAACGGGCAGAGCACAGTGAGGCTGCAGCTGAACAACCTCAGGGCTGAGGACACCGCCACCTACTACTGCGCCAAATGTTATGGTAGTGCTGGTGATTGCTGTAATGTTTATGATATCGATGTTGTAATACCATGTTAGTGGTGTCACCCACAGCCCAGATTGAGAAATCAGAGCCCAGGTGGTGGAGCTGAGCCCAGAATGGACAGAACTCAGCCCAAATCTGCAGCAGGCAGCACACACTGATGCAACTGACCACAGAAATGTCAGATAATGTGATTGCGATGGATATGGATACGGTGATACGGATGGTCATGGTTATGGTCATGGATATGGCTGTGTGTATGGATATGGATATGGAAATGTAGATGATGGTGATGGTAATGGAGACAGTGTTATAGGGGACAAAAATTCTTTGCCCCCCAGCACAGAGCTCTGCATCCCAGATGGAACCTTCCCAGATGCAGATGAACACGTGTGCCTGTGACGTCAAAGCCACCAGCACAGTAACCATAAGCACCACAACCATAACCATCAGCATTTTTCGCGCAGTAGTAGGTGGCGGTGTCCTCAGCCCTGAGGTTGTTCAGCTGCAGCCTCACTGTGCTCTGCCCGTTGTCCCTCGAGATGGTGGCACGGCCCTGCACCGCTGCCCCATATTCTGTGTTACTACCATCATTCTCAATACCTGCGACGGATTCCAGCCCTTTGCCAGGTGCCTGCCGCACCCACCCCAATCAGGAAACTGCTGAAGGTGAATCTGGAGGCCTTGCAGACGAGGCTGATCCCTCCTCCGGGCGTCTGGAGGCCGCCCCCAGACTCGTCCAACGTCACGGCCGCCATCAGCCCTGTGGGGAAGGAAGGACAGACAGCGCTGACGGAGCCGCCGACACACGGCCTCGTGTAGTTGGGCCTCACTGGGACTGTACTGAAACCCACGGAGATGCCATCGAGGCCCATTGTGACACCATTTTAACCCCATAGAGACCCTGTAGAGGCCCCATAGAGATCTCGTGAAGACCTCATTGAGACTCCACTGGCATCTCATAGAGAACACACCGAATCCCCTTACAGTAGTCACTGAGGTACAGTAGACATCCCATAGAGATCCTAATTAGATTTGAAGGAAACCTCTTCAGTCTCCATGGAGAGTCCATTGAGACATCACAGAGAATCATAGAGACCCAAAACTGACCCAACAAGGCCTCACTGTGACCAGGCACACCGTGAAGGGCAGCCAAGAGGAGGAGGTAGGCGGAGAGAAGACTGATTGTGCCGAAGCTGAGGGGTGGAGGATGTTGTGGCCAGTTCTGTTCTATGAGATCCATCCAGAAGTCTTCGGATTCACCTTCAGCAGTTACAAGCATGCAGTGGGTGCGACAGGTGCCCGGCAAGGGGCTGGAATACGTCGGAGGTTTTGGCACTGATGGTAGTTGGACAGGCTACGCGCCGGCGGTGAAGGGCCGTGCCACCATCTCGAGGGACAACGGGCAGAGCACAGTGAGGCTGCAGCTGAACAACCTCAGGGCTGAGGACACCACCACCTACTACTGCGCCAAAGATTCTTGTGATCGTTGTCTTTTTTATAGTGCTGCTTGTTGTATCCATGCTGCTCATGGATTTGGTGGCCTCGACCCACAGAACGGATTGAGAGATCAGAGCCCAGTGTGATGGAACTGAGCCCAGAATGGAAAGAACTCAGCCCAGATTTGACAGGAGTGAGCACACAGTGATGGAAACTGATCACAGGGATTCCTCCAAATGTGATGGAGATGGTGACGGAGATGGATTGGGTGACAAGGATTGTCATGGTCATGGTCATGCTCATGGAGATGGAGATGGAGGTGGCTACGGTTATGGAGCCAGTCATGTTGGGGACAAAAATTCTTTGCCTCCAGCACAGAGCTCTGCATCCCAGATGGAATCTTCCTAGATTCAGGATGAAGACGTGTCCCTTTCAAGGCCATGTAACCAGCTTCATAAGCACCATAACCACCACAACCACCAGCAGCTTTCGCGCAGTAGTAGGTGGCGGTGTCCTCAGCCCTGAGGTTGTTCAGCTGCAGCCTCACTGTGCTCTGCCCGTTGTCCCTCGAGATGGTGGCACGGCCCTTCACCGCCGACGCGTAGCCTGTGTAACTACCACCACTGCTAATACTGGCTACGTATTCCAGCCCCTTGCCTGGTGCCTGTCGCACCCATGCCATGCCAGAACTGCTGAAGGTGAATCCGGAGGCCTTGCACAATGGCTGAGCCCTCCTCTGGCACCTGGAGCCATCTCAGCACCACATCACATGGTTCTGACCTCCTCTGTGTGCCGCTGGTTCTGCTGGTCCAGGCGCAGGTGGCACCGCCGTTTCCTGGGGTCTTCTGTTCCCACCCAGACCCCATCACTGCCCTCACACACACACTCCCCCGACCCAGAAATGGGCTCCATCCCCACACTCACTCTGGGGCTGGGATTCCCTGCAGCACTTTTAGGATTCTGAGTGCTCGAGGCGGAAACCTCATCAACCACCCTCTTGCCCTACCCTTGGCCCCAGCTCTGTGCCCCCTTTTTCTCTCTGAGCGTCCCCAAGGTGGGACTGCACGACCTGGGGCTGCTCTGCAAAGCCTGCAGAGCCATCATCAGAGCAGTTCCCACAACCAAATCCATGACCATGACCATGACCACAGACATAGCCATCACCATATCCATAGTCATATCCAGAATCATGATGGTAGCCATGACCAAAACCATCACCATCATCACCTACACCTCCACCACCACCACACACTGCACAGCAGTTGGTGGCACTGCTGTCACCCCGAGGCCCCACCTGGGCCCAGTGTCACCGAGTGGAGAACTCAGCACTTCTGCCCCATACATGGGCACAATTTCCCATTTTTTGCCTCTTTTGCCCCAAAAGAAAGCGCGCTGTTGGGTTCCATGCCTTCTTTCCCTCCATATCATGGAGTGTTTTGCCTTTTTTGGGAAGTCGTGACCCCGTGGTGATGATATTTTGGGCTTTGGAGATATCAGTGGGCTCTGATCAGCAGATTTCTTCGGAGTTGCACAGCTCTGAGCTTTGGAGTCACTTCATTCCCTCAAGACTGAGCACAGTGAATCTGGAGTCAGTGAAGAACAGTCAGAGCTCAGTTCATTTGTTTTGGGTGCAGGTGACGAAACTGGATCTCAGTTCTCTAAATTCTCAGCTCAGTGCTTCAAGCAGGGGCTCAGTTCATCACCTCAGGGCTGCTCTACAAACATTAGTGTCTGAATTCACTAAAAAGGGATTGCTGTGCAGATTTGCTCGCTGGGTGAGACCAGGATGCTGGCAGTGCCATCGATCCGATCAGGGGCATCGGGGCCATGAGCATCATGACTTCTCACGCAGAAATAGGTGGCAAGGGGCTGGAGTGGCTTGCCAGAATTAGCAAGGATGGTAGTAGCACAGACTACGGGACGGCAGTGGATGGCCGTGCCACCATCTCGAGGGACAACGGGCAGAGCACACTGAGGCTGCAGCTGAACAACCTCAGGGCTGAGGACACCGCCACCTTCTGCTGCACAAAATATGCTGGTAGTTGTAGTTATGGTGCTGCTGGTGATTATGGTTGGCATCAACACACTGGTTGGATCATCATCTGTTCTGCTATCCTGCTCTCAAGCACAGCCACGTGTGGGAACACAGCTCTGTGTGTGGGGCAGAGCAGCTCACTGACCCCCACCTCCCTCTGTTGATGCCCAGCATCTCTCTGGCAAAAGGAGTTTTCCCCTACACCCAACCTGAGTCCCCTGGTGCAACGGGATGCCATCTCCTCTCATCCTAATGCTGCTCACGGAGCAGAGCTGATCCACCTCACCCCAACCTCCTCTCGGGGTCAGAGCTTCACAGCTGAGCTCAGCTCTGAAACGTGGACCCAGCTCAGCACATTCTGGGCTGGGTTGTGTCATTGGTGGGTGAGGTTCTGTGTACCTGAGGGTGGGTGGGAGCAGGAAAATCTGTGACGCTGTCGATGCCACCAGCATTAGCAGCACCAGCACCACTACCAGCACCATCGCGTTTCGTGCAGTAGTAGGTGGCGGTGTCCTCAGCCCTGAGGTTGTTCAGCTGCAGCCTCACTGTGCTCTGCCCGTTGTCCCTCGAGATGGTGGCACGGCCCTCACCCCAATGCTGTGTAACTACCAGTGTTGCTAATAGTGGAGATGAACTGCAGCCCGTTGCTGCTCTCCTGTCTCACCCACGCCATGGGGCAACTGCTGCAGGCGCAGCCAGAGGCCGTGTATGTGTCTATGTGCCCTCCTCTGTGTGTCTGGATTTGTCCCTTCCCAAACTCGGCCTGAAAAGCACCCAAAAGACACTGCTCTGCTCTGATCCTCAGGGCTGGAAACATCCCTGATGCCAAACGGGTTTATGGGATGGCATCTGAATGTCCCAAAAGCTGCACAACCCACTCCCAAATTCCGAGCAATGACTGTGGCATCCCGTGATGTCACCACGCAGCTGCACTCACCGAGAAAGCAAACAAAAATAGGACGAAAGGGGAAAAAAATAGATTGAAAAAGCCAAAAGAGAACATTGCCCGCAGCTGCTTCTTCTCCTGGCTCAGCACGGGGTTAAAACACGACCGAAATAACTCATTATTTCCTGCCCCAAAATAGCACTGATGTGGGGACAGCTGGAGGTTTTCTGCTGGTGGGCAGTGATTACAGCATGATGTGGGTGCAACAGGCGGCGTCACCCGCAGCCCAGACTGAGAGATCAGAGCCCAAGTGATGGAGCTGAGCCCAGAATGGGAAGAACTCAGCCCAAATCTGCAGAACTGAGCACACAGTGATGACAGGGATTCCTCCAAATGTGATGGAGAAGGTGATGGAGATGGATTGGGTGATGCAGATGGTCATGGTCATGGTTATGGTCGTGGATGTTATGAATATGGATATTATGGAAATGGAAATGGAAATGGAAATGGAAATGGAAATGGAAATGGAAATGGAAATGGAAATGGAAATGGAGATGGAGATGGAGATGGAGGTGGAGATGGAGATGGAGATGGTCATGGTCATGGTCATGGTCATGGTCATGAGTACGGCTCTGCGTATGGAAATGATGATGGTGATGTTAATGGAGGCAGTGTTATAGGGGACAAAAATTCTTTGCCCCCCAGCACAAAGCTCTGCATCCCAAATGGAACCTTCCCAGATGCAGATGAAGACGTGCCCTTGTGAAATCCGTGCCACCAACACAACCCCAACCACAACTCCAACAATCACCAGCAGCTTTGGCGCAGTAGTAGGTGGCGGTGTCCTCAGCCCTGAGGTTGTTCAGCTGCAGCCTCACTGTGCTCTGCCCGTCGTCCCTCGAGATGGTGGCACGGCCATCCACTGCCGCCCCGTATGCTGTGTCACTACCATCATCATCAATACCAGCGAGCCACTCCAGCCCCTTGCCGGGTGCCTGTCGCACCCAGAACATGTGAAAATTGCTGAGGGTGAATCCGGAGGCCTTGCAGACGAGGCTGATCCCTCCTCCAGGCGACTGGAGGCCGCCCCCGGGCTCATCCAACGTCACGGCCGCCATCAGCCCTGTGGGGAAGGACAGACAGCACTGTTGGAGCTGCTGACACACAGCTTTGTTTACCCAGGCCACACTGAGACCCCATAGACACCCACTGAGACCCCATTCAGACCCCACTAAGACACACAGAGACCCCATCGAAACCCCATTGTGACCATACTGAGTCCTCATAGCGATGCCATAGAGATCTGGAGACATCATGGAGAAGCCATGGAGATTTCAGAGACCCCATTTGAAGCACCATCCAGGCGACAGCGCCACCTACTGTTGCACGAAGGCACTGCTGGTTGGTTTGAACCTTACTCTGTGTCAGCACTGATCCTGGATTTGGTGGTGTCAGCCAGCATGGACTGAAGTGGGAATTCTGCCCTTTGGAGGCAGGGCAGTGTCCAGGCACGGTGCTGGAGGAGCCACAGGAGGTGGGGATGTCCTGGGCACGAATTCGGGCTGTGTCACCATCAGCAGCACCAGCACCACATCAATAATCAAATGCACATCCATTACCCTAAGCAAATCCATATCCCAACTCATCTGCAAATCCAGACTGATAACCATGACCATGACCACGGCTGTCTGTATCAAGATCAGTTCATCCTTCCCAGTCCCACATCCCCATCCTTCCTCACCCAGTCCCCAGTCCCATCCCCTCCATCCCATTCCCATCCATCCCACATCCCCATCCCGACCCATCCCCCATCCCCATCCCAATCCCCATCCCCATCCCACATCTCCAGTCCCCATCCCCATCCCCATCCCACCCATCCCCATCTCCATCCCCACCCCATCCCCATCCCCATCCCCATCCCATCCCCATCCCATCCCATCCCCATCCCATCCCCATCCCCACCCATCCCCATCCCCATCCCATCCCCATCCCCATCCCCATCCCCATCCCATCCCCATCCCATCCCCATCCCCATCCCATCCCCATCCCACCCCATCCTCCACCCATCCCATCTCCATCCCATCCCCATCCTCACCCCATCCCCACTCCCCATCCCATCCCCATCCCTCCCCATCCCCATCCCCATTCCATCCCCATCCCCCATCCATCCCCATCCCCATCCTCCATCCCCATCCAACTCCCATACCCCAATCACTCCCATCCCCATTCTCCACCCCATCCCACCAGTGGCCCACTCCACCATCCCGGCCAACTCCCACTCCATCTCAGGCCAACTCGGCCTGAAAATAACCCAAAGGGCACAAGTGCTCTCATCCATTTTAGCTTGAACCATTGGTGATAGGTGGATGGTTGGACTGGATGATCTTATAGGTCTTTTCCAACCTTGTGATTCTGTGATTCTGTGATTCTGTGATTCCTCGGGGTGGGAATTATCCCCCAAAACTAAAGGATGTCCACATGGGGTCTAGAAGCATCCATAAAGGGGCTCCAACAGCACCCACGCTTCCTGCAGGTGTACCAGCATCCCCTGCTGTCCCTCCAGCGCAGCCCCCACTGAGAAAGGAATCAAAAACAGAGCGAAAAGGGGAAAAAATAATGTTGAACGAGCCGAAGGAGAACATTGCCCGCAGCTGCTCCTTCTGCTGACTGAGCACGGGGTTAAAACACGACCGAAATAACTCAGTATTTCCTGCCCCAAAATAACACCGACGTGGGGAACAGCTGGAGGCGTTGTGCTGGTGGGCAGAGGTTACAGCATGATGTGGGTGCGCCAGGAGCCCGGCACCAGGATGGAGGGAATTGTGGGGGGGAGGAACAGTGCTGGTGGTTACACAGAATACGGGGCGGCGGTGAAGGGCCGTGCCACCATCTCGAGGGACGACGGGCAGAGCACAGTGAGGCTGCAGCTGAACAACCTCAGGGCTGAGGACGCCGCCACCTACTGCTGTGCAAGAGATGGCTATGGCTGTGCTTCTGGTTGTTGGGGTGTTGCTGCTGGTCACGCAGATATCAGAGGGACACGTCTTCATCTGCATCTGGGCAGGTTCCATCTGGGATGCACAGCTCTGTGCTGGGGGCAAAGAATTTTTGTCCCCAACAACACTCTCTTCATTACCATCACCATCACCATTTCCTTATCCATACCCATATCCATAAATGTACAAATATCCATAACCATGACCATCACCATGACCAAGACCATCCGCATCACCCTATCCATCTCCACCTCCTTCTCCATCACATTTTTAGGAATTCTTTTCATCATTTCCATCCCTCTGTGCTTATTTCTGCAGGTTTGGGCTGAGCTCTATCCATTCTGGGCTCAGCTCCCTCACCTGGGCTCTGATCTCTCAATCTGGGCCGTGGGTGACACCACCAAATCCAGGAGCGACGTCGCTACGATAAGCACAGCCACACCAACCAGCACTACCAGCACGTTTTGCACAGTAGTAGGTGGCGGTGTCCTCAGCCCTGAGGTTGTTCAGCTGCAGACTTTCCTGGT
>JADANK010000417.1:0-72040 GCA_021292215.1 Lophura nycthemera | reverse complement strand
GGACAGAAAGGATGGGGTTGTGGGGAAAGACAGGGATGGTGTCTGTGGGGACAGACAGATGGACGGGGTCTGTGGGGATGGACAGAAGGACGGGGTCTGTGGGGATGGACAGAAGGATGGGGTCTGTGGGGACAGACAGAAGGATGGGGTCTGTGGGGACGGACAGAGGGATGGGGTCTGTGGGGACAGACAGATGGATGGGGTCTATGGGGATGGACAGAAGGATGGGGGACTGTGGGGATGGACAGTGGGACAGGGTCTGTGGGGACGGACAGATGGATGGGGTATCTGGGGACAGACAGAAGGATGGGGTCTGTGGGGACGGACAGATGGACGGGGTCTGTGGGGATGGACAGATGGACGGGGTCTGTGGGGATGGACAGAAGGATGGGGTCTGTGGGGACAGACAGATGGACGGGGTCTGCGGGGATGGACAGAAGGATGGGGTATGTGAGGACGGACAGATGGATGGGGTCTGTGGGGATGGACAGAAGGATGGGGTCTGTAGGGACAGACAGAAGGACGGGGTCTGTGGGGACAGACAGCAGGACGGGGATGGGGTCTGGGGAGGACAATGGGATGAGTTTGGGGTCTTTATGGGGACATTGGGATGAGATGGGGTCTGTTTGGGGACGGACAGTGGGATAAGATCGGGGCCACTGTGGGGACAAACGGACAAGTTTGGGGTCTTTGTGGGGACGGACAGCGGGACAAGATCGGGGACATTGTGGAGGACAGACGACGAGTGTGGGGTCTTTATGGGGACGGACATGGGACAAGATTGGGGTCATTGTGGGGACAGACGGACGAGTTTGGGGTCTTTTTGGGGACGGACATCCCAGAGCCGACAGCCCCACGGGTCGACCCGGAGCTGCTGGGCCGGGCTGTGGATGCTCCCAATGGGGGCTGGGGGTCGCGGGGCAGCCCCCCCCTCACCCCCCCCCTCCATGGGCTGACGCCGGGGATCCGGCCGCTCTCCCCCCCCCCTTACAGGAGCTGAGAACAAAGTGGCCAAGCTGCTGCTGGGCTGCCTCAAGTGCTGCTTCTGGTGCCTGGAGAAGTTCCTCAAGTTCCTCAACAGGAACGCCTACATCATGGTATGGGGTGGTGGGAAATCGGGGGTTTGGGGGCATTTCCTGATGCTTTTGGAGGAGGGTTTCGCTCCGCTCCGGGCTCAGTGCCCCCCTCTGCCCCCCCACCTCTGCCCCACAGATCGCCGTCTACGGCACCAACTTCTGCACCTCCGCCCGCAACGCCTTCTCCCTGCTGATGAGGAACATCATTCGGTGAAGACCCCAAAATCCCGGCCCCCAAAGTCCCGGCCCCCAAAATCCCAACCCCCAAATCCCGGGCCCCCAAAGCCCGGGCCCCCAAAACCCACCCCCCAAAATCCCGCCCCCGAGTCCTGGCCCAAACCCCCCTAAAAATCCGGGACCCCCAAAGTCCCCCCGACCCCCAAAATCCCGCCCCTCCCCCCCAAAAATCCCCCGACCCCCAAATCCCGCCCCAAAAATCCCAACCCCCAAATCCCCAAACCCCCAAAATCCCGACCCCTAAAACCTAAAGGGGCCCCCCAAAGCCACCCCCAAAGTCCCGACCCCCAAAGTTCCCACCCCGGCCCCTAAAAATCCGAACCCCAAAATCCCCAGCCCCTAAAAATTCCCCCCAATCCCCCCCCAAAGTCCCCCCAAAACCCCCCCAAAGTCCCCGGCCCCCCAAATCCCGGCCCCCCAAAGTCCCGGCCCCCCAAATCCCGACCCCCAAAATCCCAACCCCAAAGTCCGGGCCCCCCAAATCCGACCCCCCAAAATCCCGGCCCCCCAAAGTCCCCACCCCGGGACCCCCCAAAAAAAAATCCCCACCCCCCCCAAAACCCCAAAACCGCCCAAAATCCCCCCCCAAACCCCCCCCCCTAAAATTCCCCCCGACCCCCAAAGTCCCCCCCGGGCCCCCAAATCCCAACCCCCAAAATCCCGACCCCCAAAGTCCCGACCCCAAAATCCCGGCCCCCAAAGTCCCGACCCCCAAAATCCCAACCCCCAAAGCCCCCCCCGGGCCCCCTAAAATCCCACCCCCCAAAATCCTGACCCCCCCCCAAAAAATCCCGACCCCCAAACCCGCCCCAAAATCCCGCCCCCCAAAGTCCCAACCCCCAATCCGACCCCAACAAACCCCGTGGGGGAGCCGGCACTGGTGGGGGTGGGCGCTCACCTCCCTCCCACCCCAGGGTCGTGGTGCTGGATAAAGTCACCGATTTCCTCCTCTTCCTCGGCAAACTCCTCATCGTGGGCGGCGTTGGTGCGTGGGGGCTGTTGGGGATGAAATTCGGGGCTGTGGGGGCATCACAAGCGTTCCCAGACCCCATTGGTTGGGAGGGGGCTTCCCGGACCCCATTGATTGAGGAGGGGGCTCTCCAGATCCCATTGGTTGGGAGAAGCCATTGCAGACCCCATTGATTGAGGAAGGGGATTCCCAGATCCCGTTGGTTGGGGAGGGGGCTTCTCAGACCCCATTGATTGAGGAGGGAGCTCTCCAGATCCCATTGGTTGGGGAGGGGGCTCTCCAGACCCCATTGGTTGGGAGGAGCCATCGCAGACCCCATTGGTTGAGGAAGGGGATTCCCAGACCCCGTTGGTTGGGAGGGGGCTCTCCAGACCCCATTGGTTGAGGAGGGGGCTCTCCAGACCCCATTGGTTGAGGAGGGGGCTCTCTAGACCCCATTGGTTGGGAAGACCCTCCCCAGACCCCAGTTGTTGTGGAAGACCCTTCCTAGACCTTTGGTTGAGGAGGGCCTCCAGACCCCCATGGGTTTGGGGAAGACCCTCCCAACCCCCCTTTTTGGGAACCCCCTTTTCCCCAACCCTTTCCCCCCCCCCCCCAGACCCCCCTTCTCTCCCCCCCCCCCCTCTGCCCCCCCCCCCTCTGGGTTCCTCCGGGGGTCCTCGCCTTCTTTTTCTTCACGCACCGCATCAAACTGGTGGAGGACACGGCGCCGACGCTCAACTACTACTGGGTGCCCATCCTGGTGAGTGGGGCTGGGGGGGGGATTTTGGGGGGTTGGGGGGGGGCTTGGGGGGGGGATTTGGGGGGGGATGGGGAGGGGGATGGAGGGGCACCCGAAGAGATCTGCAGCAGCTCCTGGCAAACCTTCCGCTGGGAAATGGTGCCGTGTTGGCCAGTGGGGTGTTGGCCATCAGGAGTTGACCAATAGGTGTTGGCTATCAGGAGTTGACCATTGGGGTTTTGGCCAATGGGGTGTTGGCCATCAGGAGTTGGCCAATGGGGTCATCAGGAAATGACCAATAGGTGTTGGCCATCAGGAGTTGACCAATGGGATGTTGGCCAATGGGAGTTGGCCATCAGGAGTTGACCAATGGGGTGTTGCCATCAGGAGTTGACCAATGGGGTGTTGGCCATCAGGAGTTGGCCAATGGGGTGTTGGCCAATGGGGTGTTGGCCATCAGGGGTTGACCAATGGGGTGTTGGCCATCAGGAAATGACCAATGGGGGTTGGCCATCAGGAGTTGGCCAATGGGGTGTTGGCCATCAGGAGTTGACCAATGGACATTGGCCATTGAGTGTTGGCCATCAGGGGTTGACCAATGGGGTGTTGGCCATCAGGAGTTGACTAATGGGGTGTTGGCCAATGGGGTGGTGGCCATCAGGAGTAGACCAATGGGTGTTGGCTATCAGGAGTTGACCATTGGGGTTTTGGCCAATGAGGTGGTGGCCATCAGGAGTTGACCAACGGGGTGTTGACCATTGGGGTGGTGGCCAATGGGGGTTGGTCAATGGGGTGTTTGTTGTTCATCAGGAGTTGGCCAATGGGGGTTGGCCATCAGGGGTTGACCAATGGAGTGTTGGCCGTCAGGAGTTGACCAATGGACATCGGGCATTGAGTGTTGGCCATCAGGAGTTGAGCAATGGGGTGTTGGCCAATGGGGATTGGTTATCAGGAGTTGGCCAATGGGTGTTGACCATTGAGTGTTGGCCAATGGGGTGTTGGCCAATGGGGGTTGGCCAGTAGGGTGTTTGTTGGCCATCAGGAGTTGACCAATGGGGTGTTGGCCATCAGAAATTGACCAATGGGGGTTGGCCATCAGAAGTTGACCAATGAGGTGTTTGTTGGCCATCAGGAGTTGACCAATGGACATCAGGCATTGAGCATTGGCCATCAGGAATTGACCAATGGGGGTTGGCTATCAGGAGTTGACCAATGGGGTGTTGGCCATCAGGAATTGACCAATGGGGGTTGGCCATCAGTAGTTGGCCAATGGACGTTGGCTATTGGGTGTTGGCCATCAGAAATTGACCAATGGGGGTCAGCCATCAGGAGTTGGCCAATGGACGTTGGCCATTGGGTGTTGGCCATCAGGAATTGACCAATGGCTGTCGCCCGTGGGTCGTCGCCCACCCGGCGCTGCCCCCCTGCATTCTCCCCCCATAACCACACCGTTGCCCCGCAGACGGTGCTGGTGGGCTCCTACCTCATCGCCCACGGCTTCCTCAGCGTCTTTGGGATGTGCGTGGATACCCTCTTCCTCTGCTTCTGTGAGTGCCCCCCCGGGACCCCCGCCCCATTTCGGGCTCCCCGCAGCTCTGCCCCACGTCCTCCCTGCGCCTCCGTCGCACCGCTTTGCTGTTGGCTCCGTCTCGCTGCGACTGACTCCGATTTCCCTTTTTTCTCCTTTTTTTCCTCCCCTTCCTTCGCTCTTCGCTCTGCTTTACCCCCTCCCCTCCCCTCCCCCCCACCCCCCGGGGTGACCCCAAAGGTGAAGATCTGGAGCGGAACGACGGATCCCCCGCACGGCCGTACCGCGTCCCCCCTGGGCTGAGCGCCGTTCTGCTGCGGGGGACCCCCAGTCCATCCCCAAAATAGGGGCGGCCCCAAAAGGATCCATGCGCTCCCCCCGGCTCGCTCCGCTGCCCCCATTTCCTGCCCCATTGCTGCTGCGGGGGGAATGGGATCCGATGACCCCAACTGGGATCCGATGACCCAACTGGGATCCGATGACCCCAACTGGGATCCGATGACCCCAAATCAGATCGATGACCCCAAATCAGATCGATGACCCCAACTAGGATCCGATGACCCAACTGGGATCTGATGACCCAACTGGGATCCGATGACCCCAAATCAGATCAATGACCCCAACTGGGATCTGATGACCCCAAATCGGATCTGATGATCCCAACTGGGATCTGATGACCCAACTGGGATCTGGTGACCCCAAATGGGATCCGATGACCCCAACTGGGATCTGATGAGCCAACTGGGATCCAATGACCCCAAATCAGATCCGATGACCCCAGCTGAGATCCAATGACCCCAACTGGGATCCGATGACCCCAACTGGGATCCGAGGACCCCAAATCAGATCTGATGACTCCAGCTGAGATCCAATGACCCCAACTGGGATCCGATGACCCCAAATTGGATCTGATGACCCAACTGGGATCCGATGACCCCAAATTGGATCTGATGACCCAACTGGGATCCAATGACCCCAACTGGGATCTGATGACCCCAAATTGGATCTGATGACCCCAGATCGAATCTGATGACCCCAACTGGGATCCAATGACCCCAAATCGGATCCGATGACCCAACTGGGATCCGATGACCCCAGCTGGGATCCGATGACCCCAACTGGGATCCGATGACCCCAGCTGGGATCCAATGACCCCAGCTGGGATCCGATGACCCCAACTGGGATCTGATGACCCCAACTGGGATCCGATGACCCCAACTGGGATCCGATGACCCCAAATCGGATCTGATGACCCCAGCTGAGATCCAATGACCCCAACTGGGATCCGATGACCCCAACTGGGATCCGAGGACCCCAAATCAGATCTGACGACCCCAGCTGAGATCCAATGACCCCAACTGGGATCCGATGACTCAACTGGGATCCGATGACCCCAGATCAGATCGATGACCCAACTGGGATCCAATGACCCCAACTGGGATCCGATGACCCCAAATTGGATCTGATGACCCCAAATCTGATCCGATGACCCCAACTGGGATCCAGTGACCCAACTGGGATCCGATGACCCCAGATCAGATCCAATGACCCCAACTGGGATCCAATGACCCCATTCCTGCGGAGATTTGGGGCCCTGCGGGATGCAGCCCAGAGCTGTGGCCGGCGGCACCTCCATCCCCATCCCATTAAAACCCAGATCCTCATCCCATTAAAACCCAGATCCTCATCCCATTAACACCCAGATTCTCGTTCCATTAACCCCCAGATCCTCATCCCATTAACGCACAGATCCTCGTCCCATTAACACCCAGATCCTCATCCCATTAACACCCAGATCCTCATCCAATTAACCCCCAGGTCCTCATCCCATTAATGCACAGATCCTCGTCCCATTAACACCAAGATCCTCGTCCCATTAACCCCCAGGTCCTCGTCCTGTTGGTGCTCAGCTCTCAGATCCCCATCCCACTGATGATCCCTGCCCCGTTGGCTCTCAGATCTCCCAACTCTGCCCCACTGATGCTCCCATCCCCGTCCCATTGGTGCTCCAGTTCCTGTCCCATTAATGCCCAGTTCCCATCCCATCCCATTGATGCTCCGATCCCACTGATGCTCAGATCTCAGATCCCCACCCCACTGATGCTGATCCCCATCCCATTGATGCTCCCATCCCATTGATGCTGATCCCCATCCCATTGATTCTCCCACCCCACTGACGCTGATCCCCACCCCACTGACATCTCCCCACCAGCCCGAAGGATCCCGACCCCTGATGCCGACCCCCACCCACAACCGCCACTGGAATACCCCACCGCCACTGATGCTGACCCACCCCACTGACGCTGACCCCCACCCCACTGACGCTGATCCCCACCCCACTGGACGCCGCCCGACCGGCCACTGATGCTGACCACCCACCCTAACTTATGCCCACCATCCCACTGACGCCCCCACCCCACTGATGCTCCCATCCCCAGACGACGCTCGCATCCCACTGATGCTGACCCCCATCCCACTGATGCTGAACGCCCATCCCACTGACGGGCGCCCACCCCACGGAATGCTGGCCCCCCCACCACTGATCTCCCACCTCACTATGCCCCACCCCACTGATGCTGATCCCCACCCCACTTCGCCGAACGCCACGACCAACCCCACTCTGACGACGCCCCAAGCCCCACTGATGCTGACCCCCACCCCACTGGAATCTGACCCCCATACCATTGATGCCCCCACCCCACTTGATGCCGACCCCCACCCCACTTGACGCCTCATCCCAATGATGCTTATCCCCACCCCACTGATCGCCCCCAGCCCCACTGATGCTACCATCCCCATTGATGTTGCCATCCCACTGATGCACCCACCCCACTGTGCTGACCCCCACCCACTGATGCTGCTCCAATCCCATGTGATTCTCAATCCACTGAACGCGCCCCACCCCACTGATGCCTCCCCCCACCCACTGATGCTGATCCCTCCCACGGATGGCTCCATCCCGACTGAATTCTGGACCCCCATCCCACTAGTGCGGACCCCCCCCCCACTGCGCCGCGACCCACTGAACTCTCCCACCCCAACTGATGGCCGACCCCGCACCCCACTGATGCCCCCCACCGCCACTGATCGGACCCCCACCCCACTGACGGCTGACCCCACCCCACTGACAGCCCCACCTCCACTCGATGCTGACCACCCACATCCCAGACTGATGCTGGCTCCCATCCCATTGATTCTACTACTCCCACTGACGACCCCCCCCCCACTGACGCCGCCCACGGCCCCATTAAACTCACTCAGATCCCGTCCGCATGGCCGCTCAGACTCTTCAGGTTCCACCCCCGCAGCCCCCATCGCTCTCCGCCGTCTTTCTGCTCTGCGCGTCTCCTCTCTGCTCTCACGGCTCTTCTCCGGCGGCGGCCGTCGGGCTGCAGCAGCGCCACCGATGCCAGACCGCAGCTAAGGTACCACGCCGAGGGCGACGCCTGCGCGACGCGCCTGCTAATTCCAACCGGGACCAGCCCTGCAATTAAACAGCGAGCCCCGCACCGACCCCCCCCCTGCCCCGACGCCCGAAAAAGGAGAGGCCAAGAGGGGAGTAAACCAGCAGGCGACACTGGGATGGAGGGATTCACAAGACGCAGCGATGCCACCTGCACCCGCGTATAAAGACCAAGGAATAGACCGCCAATAGTACCCAGTCCCCTAGGGACTGGGAGGGGATAGGCCGTCCAAGACCAAGCAGCCAGCATGCTACGCCGGCGAGGGCTTCATACAAGTTTGCGAATGTTTGGTGATAGGCGATCCGTGGTTTAGTGTTGAAGAACGAGTGGACCGGGACAGGGTCGATGTCCAGGGCAGATAGAGCCCGTACTTCATGTCCCCGGAGCTGCGCAAGCTGCTCAGGAAGAGGAACAAGGAGGGAGCCGTGAACAAGCCCCGCGCAGGCGCGGAAAAGCGCGCGCAAGTCCCCCGCCGCAGCACCCCTCAATCCCCTCATATCCCCCCAAATTCCCAGCTCATATCCCCCCCAATCCCCCTGACCAATCGCCCCCTCAACCCCCGCAAATCCCTCATATCCCCCCTACAATCCCCCACAGCCCCCTCTATATCCCCGATCCACCCCCAAACCTCCCTACGTTCCCATCCCCCCACATCCCCCCATTCCCCCTCATTATCCCGCCCCACAAAATCCCCCAAATCCATGCGCTCATAATGATACCCCTCAGCAGGGGCCCCCTCAGATCCCCCCACAGATCCCACCCAAATTCCGCCGCATATCCCCCAAATCCCCCTACATCCTAGCCCCCTCATATCCCCCCAAAATCCCCTTCATATCCCCCCCTACATAATCCCCCCATCCCCCCTCCATAGGAATCCCCCCAAACCTCCCTACGTTCCCCCCACAATCCACCCCCATAGCCGCACTCATATCCCCCCACATCCGCCCCCAAATCCCCCTCATATCCACCCCACAGTCCCCCCTCATATAAACCCCATAATCCCCCTAATAGCCACCCCACAATCACCCCTCACGAAGTCCTCGCACATCCCCTCAACATCCCCGCCAAAGCCCCCTACTCCCCCTCATATCCCCCCCACAAAACAACGATCCCCACGACACGGAAAGAAGCGCGGAGCACCCTCATATACGCCCCCCAAATCCCCCTCAACACGATCCCCCCCAACCCCCCCCACAATCCCTCCCAAATCACCCTCATAGTATCCTACCACAGCCCCCCCACAGCGGCCACATCCCCCTCATATCCCCCCAAAATCCCCACCAAATTCCCCTCATATATCCCCCCAAACTCCCTCCACATCCCCCAACGCCCCTCCCACAAGTCTTTCTCATATCCCCGCCAAACCCCCCAATCACAATTCCCCTCATGTATACGCCCACATCCAGACGCCCGCTCATATCCACCTCACAATCACCCTACGTTCATATCCCCCCCAAATCCCCCCACATCCCCCCACAAAGCCTCCTCATATCCCCCCCATATCCCCATCCCCCTCACCCTCTCCCCTATTCCCCCATAATTTCCCCATCCCACCGAACCCCGACCCAATGTTTCCCCCATCTCCCCCCCACATAGCCCCTCCCCGCCCCCTCCCGCCCCTGTCATTCATCCCCACCTCCACCCACCACTCAGTGATCCCCCCCATCACATCACTCCCATCTCCCCCCATACCCCCCCCCAATTCCCGCATATTCCCCCCCCCCCATCTCCCCTCCCCTCCATCCCCCCCATTCCCCCACCCATGCCCTTCATGTTCCGGAGCCCTCCCCCCTCTCCACATCCCCCCCACCCCCCCCCCGGGGACCCAGGCGTCCGGGGACCCCCATAACCCCCCCCAGCCAGCCCCATGGAACCCCTATAGACCCCCCCACAAGCCTCACAGATCCCCCCATGAGCCCCACAGACCCCCCATACCCCCCATCTCCCCCCATCTCCCCATCCTCACCCCCATATGAGCATCACTTCACACTTCACCCACCCATCTCCCCCCCATCGGCTCCCCGCAACCCCATCCCCATACGCGCTTCCTCCCCGCTCCCCTCCCCCCTCTCCCCCCCATAAGCGCGCATCACTGTCAACCCCCATCCACATCGCCCCCCATCCTCCCCATCACAGATCTCCCCCCATATCAACATCACTACCACCCCCCCATCTCCGCCCCATCTCCCCCCGCAAAATTCCTCTCACATCGGTCCCCCCATAATCACAGCACACTCCACTCCCCCATCTCCCGTCTCCCCCCATGCACCCACCGTCCCTGCCCCCCCCAATTCCCCCCATCCTCTCCTATCGTCCCCATCTCCCCCCCATCTCCCCCCCATCTCCATCGCCTATCCATCACGAAACTCCCACCCATCCATCTGTCGTCCCCCATCCACCCATCTCCCCCGACCATCTTCTCACCCCCAAGTTAACAAGCAACGCCCACCCCCCTGTACCCTCCCCCCATCTCCACCCATCCCTCCTATTCGGCCCCCCGCTACGGGGGTCAGATCCCCCCATCCGGTCCCCCCAGGTGATCGCCCACACAGCTCCCCACATCTCCCCAAGTCCATCCATCTCCTCTCCTATCGTCCCCCATCTCCCATATCATCACTCCACCCCCCCCCATCTTCTCCAGCCATCCACTCTCCCAGTTTCTCGCCATTCCCACTTGTAGGAAGCACGGGGCCCTCCACCCCCCCTTTACCCCACAGCCTCGTTAACGACGCGCCGCTAATTAGCGCCACTGGGAGCCCCCCACGTTGGGGTTATGGGGCGTTGGTGGATCCCCCACTTATGGGGGGGGGGTCCAACCCTACAACTGGGGGTCGATGGGCACCGAGCGGAGGAGCAATTAGCAAAGGACGGAGCTCGTTAGCGCTCATTAGGAGGGCTGAGAGCGCAATGGGGGACAGACGGCCGATTTTAGGGTGAATTTGGGGGATTTTGAGCAAAACCAAAGCACCGCCGGTGCCTTAAAGGGGCGGGGAGAACCAGGGGGGGCTCAGCGCGGGGCTTGGGGGGGGGTCTCTCCTCACGGTTGCGGGTTCGCTTTGCCTTTGGGGTTTTTCTTCTGGCTTTTGGGGCGTTTTTTGGGGTTTTCGTGGTTTTTCTGCTCGTTTTCTAAAGGGGAGCCGCAGGGCGCCGGCGGCTCTCATTAAAATTAATAACGACCAAAGCACCGCGTGGTGGCGAACAAATGGTTGCAATGAAGGGCTTTGGGGGGTCCTGGGGGGGGGGGGGTGGAGCCAAGGAGGGGGGGGATGGGATGGGGGGGGCAATGCGCCGCCGCTCCCATCGCTGCCCAGGATTTCTACTCCCAGCCCCAAATTCACCCCATTTCTCCCCAAATTCTGCCTGTCGTCCCCCCCCCATATCGCACCGCTTCCCCCCTCGGCCCCCAATTCCCCGCATTTCACCCCAAATTCCCCATTTGTCCCCAAATCCCCCCGCCCCTCCCCGAGGCCACGCCCCCAACTAGACCACGCCCACAATTAGAACAGAACGACGGCACCAGCCCTGAAACTGCTACGCCGCCAACGCGCTTTCCCCGCCCTCCCGCTCCCTCCCCGCGGCCTGCGGCACTCCGCCCCCACGCGCGCCTGCGCGCCCCCGCCCCCATCCGTCACGAGATCACGCGCGGCCGCCGGGTGGGCGTGGCGCGTGCGTGCTTCCCCGCACACTCTACGGGTCTCCACGCAGCGGCGCCGCCTCGCCTTCCCATTGGCCGCCCGCCTCACAGTAGACCCTCCCCGTCCGCGCCCACCTCTCCCGCCCCCCCCATCCCGCCTCCCCCCCCCCAGCTGGGGGGACCGGGTGCAGTGGGGGGGGGGGGCGGCGGGGGCGGGGGGGGGGGCGCGGCGCCCGCCCGGCCGGGGGTGGCGGGTGGCGTGTGCGCGGGGGCGCGTGCGTGCGCCGCCGTCGCTGCCCCCACCCTTCTTCGCGGCTCCGCCCCCCGCGCTGCAGTTCGGAGCCGAACGGCGGCGGAGGGACCCGAAGGGCAACCGGAAAGGAACGAAAAGAACCGAACGGCGCCGGAAGGGAAGCCTTAAGCGGAGAAGAAGCGGCCTGGGCGCGGCCGGGGCCGCGCGCTGGGCCCTGTTATTGGGCGGGGGGGGGGAGGAGGAGGAGGAGGAGGAAGGGAGGGATGAAGGGAGGGGGAGGCCCCCACATGCTCCGCTCTGCGCGCGGCCCCTCCCCCCCCCCCCCCCACGCCCCCGCCCCCCCGCCCCGGCCGCGGCCCCCCCCAGCCCCCCGAACCCTGCTGGGGCTGCGGCCGGCCCCGGGGGACCCCGTGGGGGCTGTTGGGCCGGGGGGGGGGGCGGGCGAGGGATGTGGGGGGGTGTTGAGGAAGGCGGGGGGCCCCCCCCCCGCCGCTCCGCGCTTTTCCCGCCGCCGCCGCCGCCGCTTTGTTCTCTGACGGCTGCAAATGGCCGCCGCCCCCCCCGGCCCTTTTTTGGGGGGACACTGAGATCAACACCCCCCCCCCAAATTCCCTGTGCCGCCCCCCCCCCCAAATCAAATCCTCATCCCCGCCCCCTCCCCCCCCCCTCCGAGCGGCACCGCTCCGTTATCATCATCCCCCTCCCCCAGCGGACACCCCCCTCCAAATCATCACACCAATCATCACCCATCCGTCCGCCCCCCGCCGCCCACCCCCCACATCTGGCAACCCCCCCCATCATCACGCTTCTAACCCCTCCCCATTAACGCCCCTCCCCCCCCCTCAGCTGGACCCCCCTCGCATCATCAACCTTCATCACCTCGAGCCCCGCCCCCCCCTCAGCTGGACCCCCCTCCCAATCATCACATTCTAACACACCCTCCCCCCCCACCCCCACCCTCATCTGGACCCCCCCCCAATCACAATCACCGTTCATCATCAACCTCCCCCCCATCATCACCCTCATCACCCCCCTCTTCCAGCCCCCAGCTGGACCCCCCCCCCCCATCATCCACACAGTTCGCACCCCCCTCCCCATCCCCCAGCTGGCCCCCCCCCCCAGCCCCCCTCATCACCTTCATCACCAACACCCTCAGCGTTCCCCTCCCCCTGCCTCTCCCCCTCCCGCCCCCCCCCCCTCAGCTGGAACCACCCCCCCATCATCAATCAACTTCATCACCCCTTTCCGCCCCCCCCCGTTCCCGAGGCACCCCCTCCCTATGCGTAATCATTCAAGCACCATCGCCCCCCCCCCCCCCCCCCCCCCCCCGAGGGATCCCCCCCCATCATTACCAGCCCCAAATAGCTCGCCTCCCTCAGTTACTGCCCCCCCCCTCCCCCAAGAAGAGTTGCTCCCCCACCATCATTCCGTTTAAGGGTCCAGCCCCCCTCCCCCCATCATTGGCCCCTTTTAAGGATGCCAACCCCCCCCAATCATTGCCCCCCTAAGGGCTCAACCCCCAATGAGCACCCCCTCCAGAAATCCCTCGCCCCATTACCCCCTACCCCCCCCCTCCACCGCCCCCTCGAAGTGTTCCCCTTTCATCATCTCATCCCTTCAAATGTTGGCCCCCCCCCCCTCATTGCACCCCGTTAAGGGGATCCCCCCCTAAGACCAATCCCCGCTCAAGAAGCCCCCCCCCCATTACTCCCCAACTTCCCCACCCCCACAAAGCGTTTACCCCTTCATCACACCCCACACCCAATCACCCCCCAAAGGGTCCCACCGACCCAATAATCATCCCCCCATCGATCACCCCCCCACAGGGGGTCCCCCCATCATTGCCCAACCCTTAAGAGGTCCCCCCCCAATGACCAACCCCCCTCAAGAAGCCCCCCCCTGCATACTACTCCCCCCACAAAATGTTTCCTCTTCATCATCACCCCCCCAAAGGGTCCCCACCCCAAACATCACCCCCCAAAGGGTTCCCCCCTATCATCACCCTCCCTAGGGGGTCCCCCCATCATTGCCCCCTTAAGGGTCCCCCCGCCCATATATTGCCTTCCCTTAAGGTTCCCCCCCCCCTCATCATTGCCCCCTTAAGGGACCACCCCCATCATTGCTCCCTCCCTTAAGGGTCCCCCCCCTCCATCATTGCCACCTTGAGGGTTCCCCCCCCCCCCCCATCATTGCCCCCTTAAGGGTTCTCCCCCCCCATCATTGCCCCCTTCAAGGGTTGCCCCCCCCCCCCCCATCATTGCCCCCCTTGATGGCTCTCCTCCATCACCTCTCAGAGGGTTACACCCCCCCCCCAGCCTGGAAGGGGGGTCGTGGTGTTGGTTATGGGATCCGCCCCCCCTCAGGTCCTTTGGGATCTTTTGGGTGCCCCCCCCTTAACCCCCCTCCCGTGTCTGCAGACCCCTGGGCAGCTCTTAAAGGGCTGTGCCCCCCCCGTTATGTCCCCCCACATTGTATCCCCCCCCCCTCCATTGTGGCCCCCCCTCCATCCTCCTCTCCATTCCCCACATCCACAGCCCCCCCCCAGAGCTACGGGGCAGCCCGTGTGGCTCTGTGTGCCCCCATTGTGTCCCCCCCCCCATCGTCCCCCCCACTGTGTCCCCCCCATGTCCCCTTTTTTGTGCCCCCGTTGTGCCCCCCCCATCGTCCCCACCATTGCATTCCCCCCCACTGTGTCCCCCCATGTCCCCTCTTTTGTGCCCCCATTGTGTCCCCCCCGATTGTCCCCATCACTGCGTTCCCCCCACTGTATCCCCCCCTGTTTCCCCCCTTTTGTGTGACCCCATGTTCCCCCTGTCTCCTCCCCCTGTGCCCCCCCACTGTATCCCCTACGTACCTCCCCATTTTGCCCTCCTGATTCCCTCCTTCTGCCCCCCCCACACGGGGCTCCGTCCCATCCCCACCCCACAGTACCAAAAAACCATAAAAAACCCCTTTTTCTCCCCAAAACATCATTGAGGAAAACCCCCACCCCCACCCCCCCGTGGTCTCCCTCCCCCCGATGCTCCCCCCCCCCTCCCCCAGGCCCAATTCCTGCCCCCGTTTCACCTTTTTCCCATCAGAGGTGACACCGCTGCCCCCCAGGGAGCTCCTGCGCGAGGAGCTTTGAACCAATTCCGCCGCTTTTGTCCCCAAACTTCGCGTGGCGGTGCTGGCGGGGGCTGTGGGGGCCGCGCTGCCCCCATAAGTGAGGGCAGGAATTGATTCTGTGGGGCGCGGTGCGGCCCGGCCGGAGGGAAGCCGGCGTGGGGCTGAGCGGTGCTTCGCTGCGAGGGGAGGGGGGAGATTTTAGGGGAAAAGAACGGAAAATGGGGAAAATGAGCGCGGGAGAAGCGAGTTGGGGTGGGAGCTGCAGCAGTGATTTGGGGTGGGAGCTGCAGCAGTGATTTGGGGTGGGAACTGTGACAGTGATTTGGGGTGGGAACTTCAGCAGTGATTTGGGGTGGGAGCTGTGACAGATATTTGGGGTTGGAGCTGCAGCAGTGATTTGGGGTGGGACCTGTGACAGATATTTGGGGTGGGAGCTGTGATGGATATTTGGGGTCTGAGCTGTGGCATTGATTTGGGGTGGGAGCTGTGGCAGATATTTGGGGTGGGAGCTGTGGCGGATATTTGGGGTCTGAGCTCCAGCAGTGATTTGGGGTGGGAACTATGGCAGATATTTGGGGTGGGAGCTGCAGCAGTGATTTGGGGTGGGAGCTGTGACAGATATTTGGGGTGGGAACTGTGGCAGTGATTTGGGGTGGGAGCTGTGACAGATACTTGGGGTGGGAGCTCCAGCAGTGATTTGGGGTCGGAGCTCCAGCAATGATTTGAGGTCGAAACTCCGGCAATGATTTGGGGTGGGAGCTCCAGCAGTGATTTGGGGTGGGAGCTGTGACAGATATTTGGGGTGGGAGCTCCAGCAGTGATTTGGGGTCAGAGCTCCAGCAGTGATTTGGGGTGGGAGCTCCAGCAGTGATTTGGGGTGGGAGCTGTGGCAGATATTTGGGGTGGGAGCTCCAGCAGTGATTTGGGGTGGGAGTTCCAGCAGTGATTTGGGGTGCAAGCTGCAGCAGTGATTTGGTGGTCGGGAGCTTGCAGATGATTTGAGGTTCGTATGGTGACTCCGCAGTGATTTGGGGTCTGGAGCTGCAGCAGTGATTTGGGGTCAGAGCTGTGGCAGATATTTGGGGTGGGAGCTCCAGCAATGATTTTGGGGTGGGAGCTGCAGCAGTGATTTGGGGTGGGAGCTGTGACAGATGTTTGCGGTGGGAGTGCCAGGCAATGATTTTAGGGTCGAAGCTCCGGCAGTGATTTGGGGTCGAGCTCCAGCAGTGATTTGGGGTGGGAGCTGCAGCACAGTTGGACCTGGCGCCGTTTTGGGGGAAAGCCAACGGCAACAGCATCAGGCAGAGCTGCGGGGTGCTGCTCACCGCGGTCCCTCCCCGAAGCGTGGAGGGGTGTCCCCGTCTGCTCCAGCTCCAATTAACGCCGGGTGCTAACGAGCTGCCCTCACTACAGTGGTGTTGTCCCACTGGTGGCGATTTTGGGGAGCGGGGATGTTTCTGTGCCCTGGGGAACTGAGGGCGGTGGGTGCCCCCCCGGCGTCCCCTCGATGGCCCCCATGGCAGCACTGGGATTTCGGTGCCATCTGATGGCTGTGGGCATTTCCTGGTGCTCCCGTCTGCAGCTCTGCCATTGCACCCTCCAAAGGAAACAGCGGGGAGGAGGAGGAGGAGGGGGAGGAAGATGTGCTCATGTGGGTCCCACCGAGCAGCCACTCATTTGTGTCGGAGCTGCAAAGCTCAGAGCTGCGTTTAACGACCCCGGGGTGCTGCTGTGCGTGGGGCGGAGCTGTGTGGGCTCAGGGATGTGGGGAATTTTCCCATAAAGGCGACCCCAAACTTCACAGACATCACCCAGGAACGGCGCCGCGGAGCCCACATCCCGCAGAGACCCCAAACGGCGGGGACGGGGGGCGGCCCCACGGCCGGCTAACGAGCGCCGCGCTCATTAAGCCTCGGGGCCGGTGCGGGCAGCAGCAGATCTCCTCGTTAGCTGTGATTAACGAGCCGCCGGTCGCCTTTCTCCTTGCAGATCTGTTCGGATCGCGCTCCCGCTCGGCGCGCTGCGCCGGCAGCGTCGCTGTGAGCAGCCCCAGGAGCTTCGCACGGCCGCGGGCCCACAAACGATGGTAAGGGTCTGCCCTGCTCTCTCCCACCCTCTCCATCCTCCTATTCCCCCCCCCAGCACCCGGCCCTGAGCTGAGCTGTGCCCCGTTGCTCCCAGCGCCTGATGCGGATCTTCGTGAACGACGACCGCCACGTGATGGCGAAGCACAGCGCCGTGTACCCGACGCAGGAGGAGCTGGAGGCCGTGCAGAACATGGTGTCGCACACCGAGCGCGCCCTCAAGGCCGTCTCCGACTGGATCGACGAGCAGGAGAAGGTCGGCGGGGAGCAGGCGGAGGCGGAGGCCATGGAGACGGCCGCGGAGGAGGAGAACAAGGAGGGAGGGTAAGGAGGGGGCTGCCCCGCCGCGTTCTGCCTTGGGGTTCCTGCGATGTCCAGCCTTGGGGTCCCCGGGTTGTTCTACGCTGGGGTCCTTGAGTTCTCCAGCTTTGGTTTCTGTGAGCTGTTCGGTGTTGGGGTTCCTGAGATGTTCAGCGTTGGGTTCCCCAAGGGGGTCTTTGGGCGTTGGGTTCCCCAAGGGGTCTTTGGGCGTTGGGTTCTCCAAGGGGTCTTTGGGCGTTGGGTTCCCCAGGGGGTCTTTGGGCGTTGGGTTCCCCAGGGGGTCTTTGGGGGTTGGGTTCCCCAAGGGGTCTTTGGGCGTTGGGTTCTCCAAGGGGTCTTTGGGCGTTGGGTTCCCCAGGGGGTCTTTAGGTATTGGGTTCTTCAAGGGTCTTTGGGCGTTAGGTTCCCCAGGGGGCCTTTGGGCGCTGGGTTCCCCAGGGGGTCTTTAGGTGTTGGGTTCTCCAAGGGGTCTTTGGGCATTGGGCTCCCCAGCATCTTTGAGTGTCATTCCCCCAAGGGTCTTTGATCATTGGGTTCCCCGATGTTCTTGAGTTTGGGGTTTCCCAAGGAGTCTTTGAGTGTCGGGTTCCCTTGAGGGGTCTTTGAGGGTTGGGTTCCCCAAGGAGTCTTTAAGTGTTGGGTTCCCCTGAGGGGTCTTTGAGGGTTGGGTTCTTTGATGTTTTTGAGCGTTGGGTTCTTTGAGGGCTCTTTGAGCTTTGGGTTCTTCAAGGAGTTTTGAGTTTTGGGTTCCTCAAGGAGTCTTTGAGCGTTGGCTTCCCCACCACCTTTGAACGTTGGTTTCCCCAGGGCTTCTTTGGGGTTTGGGTTCCCTGATGTCTCTGAGCATTGGGTTCCCCGAGTTGGTCAGCCTTGGGTTTTCTAGCTTTGGGTTCTCTTGGGTTTTTCAGCGTTGAGTTGCCCCGGGATCTTTGGGTGTTGGGTTACCCAGGGCTGTTTGAGTGTTGAGTTCCCTGAGAGCTCTCTGATCACTGGGTTCCCCAACATCTTGGAGCACTGCTTCCCGGAGGGGGCGTTGAGCATCGGGATCCCCAGCGTTTCTGAGCATTGGGTTCCCTGAGGGGTCTTTAAATGTTGGATTCCCTGCCGTCTTTGAGCGCTGTGTCTTCGAGGGGTCTTTGAGGGTTGGCTTCTCAACATCTTGGAGCGTTGGGTTCTTTGTGGAGCCTTTTTAGCAGTGTGATCCCCACGGATCTTTGGGCACTGGGTTCCATGTTGTCTCTGTCCCACCCCGCATTGGGTTCCTGGGGGTCTTCCAGCGTTGGGTTCCCAGCGGATTTTGGAAGCGTTGAGTTTCCTGAAGGATTTTGAGCGCTGGTTTCCCCAAATCTTTGAGTGCTGAGTTTCTTTCTGAGTCTTGAGTTTCCCAAAGCGTTTTAAGTGTTAACCCAAAGTCTTGGAGCATTGGGTTTCCCATATTTTTAAGTGCATTTGGGTGTCTGATGTCTTTGAGTGTTGAGGATCCCATGGGGGTTTGGGGCTTTGGGATCGCTGTGGGGCTTTGGGTTCTGAGATCTGTGTGGGTGTTTGGAGCAATGGGTTTCCAAAAGTCTTTGAGCATTGAATTTCCCATATTTTTCAGCAGGGGTTGGGTTCCCTGGTGTCTTTGGGTGTTGGGATCCCCAGTAGGGTTTGGGGTGTTGGGATCCCCGTAGGGATTGGGATGTTGGGATCCCCATGGGGTTTGGGATGTTGGGATCCCCATGGGGTTTGGGGTGTTGGGATCCCCGTAGGGATTGGGATGTTAGGATCCCCATGGGATTTGGGATGTTGGGATCCCCATAGGGTTTGGGTACTGAGATCCCCGTAGAGATTGAGGTGTTGGGATCCCCATGGGGTTTGGGATGTTGGGATCCCCATGGGGTTTGGGATGTTGGGATCTCCATGGGTTTGAGGTGTCGGGATCCCTATGGGTTTGGGGTGTCGGGATCCCTGGAGGGATTAGGATGTTGGGATCGCCATGGGGATTGGGGTGTTGGGATCCCTGTAGGGTTTGGTGTGTCGGGATCCCTGTAGGGTTTGGTGTGTCAGGATCCCCATAGGGTTTGGGTGTTGAGATCCCTATGGGTTTGGGGTGTCGGGATCCCGGTAGGGATTGGGATGTTGGGATTGGCATGGGGATTGGGATGTTGGGATCCCCGTAGGGTTTGGGGTGTTGGGATCCCCATAGGGTTTGGGGTGTCGGGATCCCAGTAGGAATTGGGATGTTAGGATCCCCATAGGGTTTGGGGTGTCAGGATCCCTGTAGGGAATGGGGTGTCGGGATCCCCATGGGTTTGGGGTGTCGGGATCCCCATAGGGTTTGGTGTGTCGGGATCCCCATAGGGTTGGGGTGTTGGGATCCCTGTAGGGATTGGGGTGTTGGGATCCCCATAGGGTTTGGGGTGTTGGGATCCCCATAGGGTTTGAGGTGTTGGGATCCCCATAGGTTTGGAGCGTCAGGATCCCCATGGGTTTGGTGCACTGGGTTTCCCACATTCCTGCGCTGTCCCCGCAGGGATCAGAAGGCGGCGGAGCAGCTGACGCGGACCCTTCGCGGCGTATGCGCGTGGGGCTGGTGGCCAAAGGGCTGCTGCTGAAGGGGGACCTGGACCTGGAGCTGGTCCTGCTGTGCAAAGACAAACCCACCTCCGAGCTGCTGCAGAAGGTGGCCGACAATCTGGGCGTGCAGCTGGCGGTGAGTGCGGCGGGGCTGCGGCGCTCGGCTCGGTGCCGCCGGTTCTCCCGGCACGCCGGCGCTGAGCACCGCGCTGCGTTTCAGGCCATCACCGAGGACAAATACGAGATCATCCAGGCGGTCGGCGACGCCGCCATTGTCATCAAGAACACGAAGGAGCCGCCGCTGACGCTGACCATCCACCTGACGTCGCCGGTGGTGCGGGAGGAGATGGAGAAGCAGCTCGCCGGAGGTACGGCGTGCGGCGGCCGCCCGCGGGCGCTCCGAGCCCCACAAACCTTCCGTTCTGGTTCCCTCCTGGAGAGGCTCCTCAGTGTGGGCCCCGTTGGGAGCGTTTCTCACCCTGGGGAGGGGGGGTCCACGTCTGGGTGAGTTCCGAGCTGCCCGGCGCCCTCCAGGCGGGAGCTGTGAACCCGAGCGGCGCCTTCCGAGCGGCGCTTCGCTCCTTCTGTCCTTTGGTTTTTTGGTTTTTTTTTTTTTCATGGTTTTGTTTCTGTTTTTCGTTTCCTTTCACTTTGGCCGTTGGTTTTGCTCACCCACCACGCTCACACGGCGCCGCGCTGCACCCGGAAATGCCGGGGATGCGCCCGGAGCGCCCAAGGGATTGCATGCCCTGCGACGGGGCGGCTCCGCGCTGTGTGCTGCAGCAAAAGGGAGTGCAGCCCTGCTGCCCTGCTGCCCTGCTGCTCCGCTGCCCCGCTGCTCTGCTCACCTGCAGCGCTCCGAAGCGGCGCAGAGTTTTGGGTAACTTTGCCGTCCCCATTTGGCCGCCGATCCGCCCCACTGGGAGCCGCAGGCGCTGAGCTCTGTGCCGGCCCTGCACCTTTAGCCTCATCTAGAACCCTGGTGCTATGTGCCTTTAGCCTCGTCTAGAACCCTGGTGCTCAGCACTGCTTCCACGCCTTTAGTGTTATCTAGAACCCTGGTGCTGTGTGCCTTTAGCCTTATCTAGAATCGCTGGTACTCAGCACTGGTTCCATACCTTTAGCGTTATCTAGAACCCTGGTGCTATGTGCCTTTAGCCTTACCTAGAACCCTGGTGCTCAGTGCCAGCCGTGCACCTTTAGCCACATCTAGAACCCTGAGGTTAAGCGCTGGCCCTGCACCTTTAACCTTATCTGGAACCCTGGTGCCCCGTGCCGGCTCTGCACCTTTAGCCTTACCTAGAACCCCGATGTCCAGCGCCAGCCCTGCCCCGGTAGCGTTACCTAGAACCCTGGTGCTGGGCCGGCCGCGCTCCCGTTTTGCTGCAGCACGCTCCGGGCCGCGCAGTCGGTGCTGTCCGTTCTGCCGTTGGATGTCTGACCTCTCCCGAGCCTTCGGTTTGTCCATTTTAGGGACGTTGGACCTTTGACCAACAGGACGCTGTCTGTCACTGCTGGGCCGGGCAGTCCCCCTCCGGGCCGAGGGGTTCCTGGATCCCGGCGGAGCTCCGCCCCCCCCCCCCCCCCCATCCCCACTATTACTCAGCGGGGGCTGCTTGCACCCCCCGCCCCCCACAGCTCCTCCGGGAGCGCTCCCGTGTGCCCCACAGCCCCTCTTCGTGCCCCACTCCCTCGCAGCGAGGCCGAACGCCCGCAGCCCCACCCGGAGCCGGAGCTCAGCCGCCCGCAGGGGGCTGCCCGTCCCCCCCCACTGACAGAACCCCCCTTGGTCAAACTGTGCCTTGTCTTCTTATTCCATCCACGACTAGAAACGCTATCAGTCACCGACTCCCCGGACGTTCTGGACAGGCAGAAATGCCTTGCTGCCTTGGCGTCACTGCGGCACGCCAAGTGGTTCCAGGTTTGCATTTTGTTCTTCTCTTTGTCTTTAAGTAGCAAACGTGTAAACCTTAAACCTTAGCGGGGCTCTCGGTTCGGTTTAACGCCGGTAGCCGTGCCGGACTTAGCGCCTGTCGGCGGGACAGCCGCTAATGAGGCACTCGTTAACGAGCCAGAGGTCACAAAGGAAGCCCCGTAACGATGTAAAGGCCGCGTTGTGCTGGGAGCTCCGCTCTCCCCCGCGCTCCGCCGCCTTGAATTGCCGCGTGGAATTCTGTTCCCCTTTGCCAGAGGAGCACCGAGCGCCGCGTGGCGTTCCCATTGAGCGCTGTCTGCTTCTGCTTCCCGTTCCAGGCCAGGGCGAACGGCCTGAAGTCGTGCGTCATCGTCATACGCGTGTTGAGAGATCTGTGTACCCGGGTTCCCACCTGGGCGCCGCTCCGAGGATGGGTAATGCTGCTTTGTGGCTCGCCGGGGTCCGATCGGTGCAGTTTGGGGCGGCCCCCTCCGCTCCCCTCCCTTCGAGCCCCACCTGCGGCACAGGAGGGACGTGGGGCAGCCGGAGGTGATGTGGGGCGGCCGGAGGTCGGAGCGGCTCCGTGGGGCCGGGCTGAGTGCTGGGGGTGAGCGGCTCGGATTTGGGAATGCGACGCAGGCGCCCTTTGGGGGCTGGAAGGACCTTAGAAAGAGGAGGAGGGTGGCCGTGTGGGGGGAGGCAGCGCAGGAGGAGGGGGAGAGGCTCAAATTGCTCTGGGAGGGGACGCTGGGGGCGGCTGTGGGGGGAATCCTTCACCCAGAGAGCGGTCAGAGCGCGGCGCCGCAGCCCGGAGCTGCGGGTGCCCCATTCCCAGAGGTGCCCACGGCTGTGGGTGGGCCCTGAGCTGCTGGAGGGGTCCCTTCCAACCCAACCGTGATGAGATCCCATGGTTCTGTGAGCTTGCAGGACCCTTCCCACACAAGTTCAGCCCATTCCGTGCTCCTGTGATCTTTGAGGACCCTTCTCGACCCAAACCCAAAACCCTTCTGCGGTTCTCTCATCTTTGAGAGCTTTTCAACCCAACCCAACCCCATTTATCATTCCACGGTTCTGCAATCTGTAAGGACTCTTCCAACCCGACCTTTTCTGTCAGGTGGTTCTGCGGCCTTGAAGGACCTTTCCAACCCAAACCCAATGTATTCTGAGGTTCTGCAACCTTGAAGGACCTTTCCAACCCAAATCCAATCTATTCCAAGGCTCTACAGCCTTGAAGGACCCTTTTAACCCAACCTGTTCCAAGGTTCTGCAATTTTGAAGGACCTTCCAACCCAAACCCAACCCATTCCCAGGTTTTCCAAACTTTAAGACCCGTCCAACCCAAACTCAAACCCATTCTAAGGTTCTACACCCTTTAAGAACCCTTCCAACCCAAGCCCTCTCCATTCCAAGATTCTACAACCTTGGAGAACCTTTCCAACCCAAACCCAACTTATGCCAAGGTTCTACAACCTTTAAGGACCTTTCCAACCCAAACTCAAACTATTCTGAGGTGCTACAACCTTTAAGAATTGTTCTAACCCAACCCATTCCGTGGTTCTCGCAACCTTTAAGGACCCTTCCAAACCCAACCCAACAGAACCCAAACCTGTTCCATGGTTCTCTGACTTCGGAAGGCCCCTCCAGCCCTTCCTGTTGGGTTCCATGCACCCACGACCTTCAAGGTCCCTTCCAACCCAACCCAGTCGTTCCATGGTTTTGTAACCTTTAAGGACCCTTCTAAACTGACCCAACCATACCAAGGTTCTGCGAACCTTGAAGGACCTTTCTAACCCAAACGCAATGCAGACCGAGGTTTTACAATCTTTAAGACTGTTTCAAATTCAACCCAACCCATTTCAAGGCTCTGCAACCTTGGAGGACCCTTCCAATCCAACTCAAAGCCTATTCTGAGGTTCTACAACCTTGGAGAACCTTTCCAAACCAACCCCAAGCCCATTCTGAGGTTCTACAGCCTTGGAGGACCTTTCCAACCCAACCCCAAACCCTTTCTGAGGTTCTGCAATCCTGAAGGACCCTTCCAACCCAAACTCAAACCCATTCTGAGGTTCTACAACCTGGAAGGATCCTTCCATCCCAACCCCAAACCCATTCCGAGGTTCTACAACCTTGGTGGACCCTCCAACCCAACCCCAAACCCTTTCTGAGGTTCTACAATCCTGAAGGACCCTTCCAACCCAAACTCAAACCCATTCCAAGCTTCTACAACCTGGAAGGATCCTTCTAACCCAACCCCAAACCCATTGTGAGGTTCTACAACCTTGAAGGAACCTTCCAACCCAACCCCTAGCCCTTCTCAGGTTCTACAGCCTTGGAGGACCCTTCCAACCCAAACTCAAATCCATTCCAAGGTTCTACAGCCTTGGAGGACCCTTCCATCCCAACCCCTAGCTTTTCTGAGGTTCTACAACCTTGAAGGACCTTTCCAACCCAAACTCCAACCCATTCTGAGGTTCTACAGCCTTGAAGGACTCTTCCATCCCAACCCCAAAACCATTCTGTGGTTCTACAACCCTGGAGGACTCTTCCAACCCATTCCAAGGTTCTGCAGCCTTGGAGGACCCTTCCAACCCAACCCCAAACCCATTCTGAGGTTCTACAACCTGGAAGGACCTTTCCAACCCATTCCAAGGTTCTGTAACCTTGAAGGACCCTTCCAACCCAACCCCAAACCCATTCCGAGGTTCTACAGCCTTGAAGGACCTTTCCAACCCAATCCCAAACCCATTCCGAGGTTCTACAGCCTTGAAGGACCCTTCCATCCCAACCCAAACCCATTCTGTGGTTCTACAACCCTGGAGGACTCTTCCAACCCATTCCAAGGTTCTACAACCTTGGAGGATCCTTCCAACCCAACCCCAAACCCATTCTGAGGTTCTACAACCTGGAAGGACCTTCCCAACCCATTCCAAGGTTCTATAACCTTGAAGGACCTTTCCAACCCAATCCCAAACCCATTCCAAGGTTCTACAGCCTTGGAGGACCCTTCCATCCCAACCCCAAACCATTCTGAGGTTCTGCAGCCTTGAAGGATCTTTCCAACCCAAACTCAAACCCATTCTGAGGTTCTGCAGCCTTGAAGGATGTTTCCAACCCAACCCCTAGCTTTTCTGAGGTTCTACAATCCTGAAGGACCTTTCCAACCCAAACTCAAACCCATTCCATGGTTCTACAACCTTGAAGGACCCTTCCAACCCAACCCCAAACCCATTCTGAGGTTCTACAACCTGGAAGGACCCTTCCAACCCAACCCCAAACCCATTCTGAGGTTCTACCGCCTTGAAGGACCCTTCCAACTCAACCCCAAGCCCATTCTGAGGTTCTGCTGCCTTGAAGGACCCTTCCAACCCAACCCCAAACCCATTCTGAGGTTCTACAACCTGGAAGGACCTTTCCAACCCATTCCAAGGTTCTATAACCTTGAAGGACCCTTTCAACCCAACCCCAAACCCATTCCGAGGTTCTACAACCTGGAAGGACCCTTCCAACCCAACCCCAAACCCTTTCTGAGGTTCTACAACCTTGAAGGACCCTTCCAACCCATTCCGAGGTTCTCCAGCCTTGAAGGACCCTTCCAACTCAACCCCAAACCCATTCTGAGGTTCTATAACCTTGAAGGACCCTTCCAACCCAACCCCAAACCCTTTCTGAGGTTCTATAACCTTGAAGGACCCTTCCAACCCATTCCAAGGTTCTCCAGCCTTGAAGGACCCTTCCAACTCAACCCCAAACCCATTCTGAGGTTCTCCAGCCTTGAAGGACCCTTCCATCCCAACCCCAAACCCATTCCGAGGTTGTACAGCCTTGCAGGACCCTTCCAACGCACCCTGTGTAGGATTCTGGGACTCCCCCCAAAACCAGCAGCCCGTTTCAGGAAGTTGAAGCGAGTTTTAGGGGCAGAGGGGCGGTTTTGTGCCCCGCCACGCCGCGATCCGCTCCGAGCCCACGGCCGCGTTGCTCCCCGCGCCTCCCCCCGCTTCTCACCTCTCCCCCAATGTCTTCCAGCCGCTGGAGCTGCTGTGCGAGAAATCCATCGGCACCGCCAACAGGCCCATGGGCGCCGGCGAGGCGCTGCGCCGGGTGCTGGAGTGCCTCGCCTCGGGGATCGTGATGCCAGGTTAGGTGGTTCTCTGCATCCCCAGCGCCGGCGGAGCTCGGCCCCCCCGGGGGGCGCGGGCGCTCCGTTCCTCGGACCCACGTTTGCCCCGCGGCGCTGCGGGGTCCCCGCGGCTCTGAGCGCCCGCCCCCCGCCCCCCGAGCCGGGCTAATTGTCCTCGTTAACGAGTCCCGGCGAGGCTCAGAACGGCGGACGGACCGCAGCCGGCGTTCTCGGAGAGACGAGTGTCGGTTGACGCCAAGGGAATACTTAGTTTAGTTTCTCTGGAAGCACCAGGATAATTCTCTGCATATCTTCCTTGTTTCCTGCCTTCAGATGGTTCTGGTATTTATGATCCTTGTGAAAAAGAAGCCACTGATGCTATTGGGCATCTAGACAGACAACAAAGGGAAGATATCACACAGAGTGCTCAGGTATAGTTTTGCCTCCAGATGTTACAAAACTTGCTCAGTTCGCCCGACTCCGAACTCCCGTGTTGGTTAACGGTGGCCCCGCTGAGGTCGGTGTAATTAAATCAGTTAACGGCCGACCCCTAAAACGATCCCCCGGGCCCCGCGCCCGGAAGGAACGCGTAGCTCGGCCCAAGCAGAGGCAGAGATGCAGGTTTTAATAGCGACTCGCTGCCGGCGCCCGTCTCTCGGGGTCGAGCTCGGACCGCTCCACGGAGTCCTCTGCAAAGCGCTGAGGATTTTGTAGGGGTGGGTAAAGCGTCCCGAGCAGCGCGGTGCGGGCGCTGCGTGCGGCCCCGTCACCGCCTCCGCTCTCTGCAGCACGCGCTGCGGCTCGCCGCCTTCGGCCACCTGCACAAAGTGCTGGGGATGGACCCCCTCCCTTCCAAAATGCCCAAGAAACCAAAGAACGAGAACCCCGTGGATTACACGGGTACGTACCGCCAGGGGGGGGGGCGGGGCCGCGGCCCGCCTGCGCCGCCCGGCTGCGGAGCTGAGCGCCGCCCTTCCCGCTGTTGCAGTCCAGATCCCTCCCAGCACGACGTACGCCGTCACCCCGATGAAGCGGCCCATGGAGGAGGACGGGGAGGAGAAATCCCCCAGCAAGAAGAAGAAGAAGATTCAGAAAAAAGGTACAGAGCTGACGAGAGGTGGGTACCGCCGCCCCGGGGCCGCGCGGCGTGGTGGAGGAGGAGGAGACGCCGACACGGCCGCTGCTGCTTCTGCCCAGAGGAGAAAGTGGAGCCGCCGCAGGCCATGAACGCCCTGATGAAGCTGAACCAGCTCAAACCCGGGCTGCAGTACAAACTGGTGTCCCAGACCGGCCCGGTGCACGCGCCCATCTTCACCATGTCCGTGGAAATCGACGGCAGCACCTTCGAGGCGTCGGGGCCTTCCAAGAAGACGGCCAAGCTGCACGTGGCCGTGAAGGTGAGCGCCGTGGGGTGGGGTGGGGTGGGATGGGAAGAATGGAACGAGGATGGGATGGACATGGGATGGGATGGGAGATGGGATGGGATGGGAAGGGAAGGGATGGGATGGGATAGATATGGGGGAGAAGATGGGATAGAGGGATGGGATGAAGGGGATGGGATGGGATGAGACGCGATGGGATGGGATGGAACAGGATGGGATGGGATGGGATGGGATGGATGGATGATGGGATGAGAATGGGAAGGGATGGGATGGGATGGGACTGGGTGGGGGATGGGATGAGATGGAAGGGGATGGGATGGATGGGATGGAAGACAGGGATAGGATGGACGAATGGGATGGGATGGGATGGGATGGGATGATGGAGAAAGGATGGGATGGATGGAATGGAATGGATGGATGGATAGATGGGATGGGATGGGATGAGATGGGATGGGATGAAATGGAACAGGATGGGATGGGATGGAACAGGAAGGGATGGAGTGAGAGATGGGAATGGGATGGGGATGGAACGATGGATGGAACAGGATGGGGATGGGTGTGGGAGAGTGGGATGGGATGAAATGGGAAGCATGGGATGGGAATGGAACACGATGGGAGGTGGGGTGGATGGGATGAGGATGGGCAATGGGATGGGATGGGATGGAATGGAACAGGATGGGATGGAACAGGATGGGATGGGATGGGATGGGATGGGATGAGGTGGGACAGGATGGGATGGGATGAGGGATGGGATTGTGGGGGGGAACTGTGCTGAGAGCGTCCTGGGGGCTGGCGATGGGCAAGCCAGCAGGGTGCCCTGGTGGCCAAGAGGGCCAGCAGCGCTCCGGTGGCCAATGGTTGACCAACAGGTGGCAAATGGTTGACCGTGAGCCTATAGTTCTTCCTCGTGGCCAACACCAGTGTTGAGCCAGTTGTTGACCAGCAGTTGATCAAGGGTTGACAACAGCAGTGTGTTGGCCTTCCAGTGGCCAACAGTTGACCAACGGTTGATCGAGTGGTTGACCAGGAGCCAGCGGTGTGCACTCATTGGTCAGGAAGGCCAGTAGTTGCCCAGTGGTTGCCCTGATAGCCAGGAGGGCCCAGTGGCGTTCCAGTGCCCAGTGGTTGACCGACAGCTGGGCAGATGTTGAGCACGAGGCAGCAGGGCGTGCTTATGGCCGAGGTGCCCAATGGTTCCCACTGGTCGCCCGGTGGCCGACCACGAGGCAGCAGGGTGCCCTGGTGGCCAAGAGGGCCAATGGGGCCCTGGGCTGCGTCACCCAGAGCACAGCAGCCGGGCAGGGAGGTGCTGCTCCTCCCAGTAAAGCCACAGCTGGAGCGCTGGGCCTGGTGCCGGGCTCCCAGCTCAGGGCAGATGGAGAACTGCTGCAGAGCTGGGGGAGCTCCGGAGTCCCTTTGAGCCCCACGGCTCCGGGACGTTGCTTTCCATGGGGAGAGCGACTTGTGGCTGTGCACCCAACAACGGGGGAACCCCCGCTCCCTCCAGGTGCTGCAGGATATGGGGTTACCCACCGGAGCGGAGGGCAAAGAATCCGGCAAAGGCGATGAGTCGGCGGAGGAGACGGAGCAGAAGCCGGTGGTGGTTCCTCCTCCTCCTGTTGTTGAAGCTGTTTCTACACCCAGCGCCGCTTCTCCTCCTTCGGATCAGACCTCAGAGGTGGGGGTCTGGTGGGGCGTGGGGGTCTGGGAGGGTGATGTTGGGGTCCGGTGGGGTGGTGGGGGGGGGTTTCTGGTGGGTGTGGTGTTCGGGTTTGGTTGGACGGTGCTGGGGTCTGGAGGAGCGAGTGTTGGGGTCCGGAGGGGCTGCGGGGCTCTGATGATGCGCTGTTGGGGTTTGGTGGGGTGGTGCTGGGGTTCCGGGGGTTGGTGTCGGGGTCTGGAGGGCCGTGGGGTCCGGAGGGGCGGTTTTGGGGTCAGTGGGAAGCGGGTGGTTGGGGTTCGGCTGTGACGCGGTGTTGGCGTGCGGCAGAACGTGAAGCAGCAGGGACCAATCCTGACCAAGCACGGCAAGAACCCGGTGATGGAGCTGAACGAGAAGCGGCGCGGGCTCAAATATGAGCTCATCTCCGAGACGGGCGGCAGCCACGACAAACGCTTCGTCATGGAGGTGAGGCCCCGTCCGCCCCACTGCTCACCCCACAGCGGCTGCCCCACGGCGTTGGGGGGAGCGAGAAGTCCTCCGAGCCAAATGCCACCAGCCCCACTGCTCTGGGGAGAGTTCTTCCGAACCCAGATACCCACAGCCCCACGGCTTTGGGTTGGAGAAGTCCTCTAACACAGATACCCGCAGCCCCATGGACGCGGGGGGGATCCTCTCCAACCCAAACATCTCCACCCCGACGGCTGTGGGGCGAGCTCCTCCAGACTGCGACCCCAATACCCGCGGCCCCACAGCTCTGGGGAGAGCTCCCTGCCTCTCCCGGAGGCTGCTGCGCGTGGCGGTGGATTTTGTGGGGTCCCTTTTTGGTTTCCAATGACCCCCCCCCCCGTTCCGAAGGTGGAGGTGGACGGGCAGAAGTTCCAAGGAGCCGGTTCCAATAAGAAGGTGGCCAAAGCCTACGCCGCGCTGGCAGCGCTGGAGAAGCTCTTCCCCGATGCTCCCGTTGCCATTGAGCAGAACAAGAAGAAGAGAACCCCCCTGCCTGCCAGGGGAGGGCCCAAGTTTGCCGTGAAGGTAAGCGAGTGCTGCTCTGTGGGGATCCAGGCTGACCCTGCGGCTCTGTCCTGCCATTTCATGGTCCTGTGACCTTTAAGGACCCTTGTGACCTTTAAGGACCCTTCCGACCCCAACCCAACTCAATCCATGGCTCCATGTGATCTTTAAGGACCCTTCTGACCCAACCCAACTCAATCCCATGGCTCTGTGATCTTTAAAGACCCTTCCAACCCAACCCAACTCAACCCATGGCTCTGTGATCTTTAAGGACCCTTCCGACCCAACCCAATTCAATCCATGTCTCTATGACCTTTGAGGACCCTTCTGACCCAACCCAACTCAATCCATGGCTCTGTGATCTTTAAGGACCCTTCCGACCCAACCCGACTCAACCCATGGCTCTGTGACCTTTAAGGACCCTTCCGACCCAACCCGACTCAATCCATGGACTCTGTGACCTTTAAGGACCCTTCCGACCCAACCCGACTCAATCCATGACTCTGTGACCTTTAAGGACCTTTCCGACCCAATCTATTCTATGGTTCTGTGGTTCTATGTCTTTCAAGGACCTTTCCAATCCAACCCATTCCAAGGTTCTGTGACCTTTAAGGACCCTCCCAACTCAACCCAATCTTTCTGTGGCTCTGTGACCTTTAAGGACCTTCCCAACTGAACTCAACCCAACCCATTCCCTATTTCTATGACCTTTATGAACCCTCCTAACCCAACCCAACCCATTCCATTGTTCTGTGACCTTCAAGGACCCTTCCGACCCAACTAATCCATAGCTCTGTGATCTTTAAGGACCCTCCCAGCTGAACTCAACCCATTCCCTATTTCTGTGACCTTTAAGGACCCCCCAACCCAAGCCATTCCATGGTTCTGTGACCTTCAAGGACTCCCCCCGACTCAACCCAACCCAACCATCCCATGGCTCTGTGACCTTTAAGGACCTCCCCAACCCAACCCACCCCAACCATCCCACGTTTTTATGACCTCTGGGAACCCCCCAAACCCACCCCAACCATTCCATGGCTCTGTATCCTTTAAGGACCTCCCCAACCAAACCCTCCAATGTTTTTATGACCTCTGGGGACCCCCCAACCCCACCCAACCATCCCACGTTTCTATAACCTTTGGGGACCCCCCAAACCCACCCCAACCTCCATGGCTCCCGTATCCTTTAGACGGGACCCCCCTAACCCACCACCACATCATGGCTCGTATCCTTTAAGACCCCCCAACCCACCCCAACCATCCCATGTTTTTATGACCTTTGGGAACCCCCCAAACCCACCCCAACCATCCCATGGCTCTGTGACCTTTAAGGACCTCCCCAACCCAAACCCAACCCAACCCAACCATCCCATGTTTTTATGACCTCTGGGGACCCCCCAAACCCACTTCAACCATCTCATGTTTTTATGATCTCTGGGGACCCCCCAACCCCACCCAACCATCCCATGTTTTTATGACTTCTGGGGACCCCCCAAACCCAACCCAACCATCCCATGGCTCTGTATCCTTTAAGGACCTCCCCAACCCAACCCGACCCAACCATCACACGTTTTTATGACCTCTGGGGACCCCCCAAACCCACCCCAACCACCCCATGTTTTTATGACCTCTGGGAACCCCCCAAACCCACCCCAACCATTCCATGGCTCTGTATCCTTTAAGGACCTCCCCAACCCAACCCAACCCAACCATCCCACGTTTTTATGACCTCTGGGGACCCCCCAAACCCACCCCAACCATCCCATGGTTTTTTTTTATGACCTTTGGGAACCCCCCAACCCACCCCAACCATCCCATGGCTCTGTATCCTTTAAGGACCTCCCAACCCAACCCAACCCAACCCAACCATCCCACATTTCTATAACCTCTGAGGACCCCCCAAACCCACCCCAACCATCCCATGTTTTTATGACCTCTGGGAACCCCCCAAACCCACCCCAACCATCCCATGTTTTTATGACCTCTGGGAACCCCCCAAACCCACCCCAACCATCCCATGGCTCTGTATCCTTTAAGGACCTCCCCAACCCACCCCAACCATCCCACGTTTTTATGATCTCTGGGAACCCCCCAAACCCAACCATCCCATGGCTCTGTATCCTTTAAGGACCTCTCCAACCAACCCAACCCAACCCAACCATCCCACATTTCTATAACCTCTGAGGACCCCCCCAACCCACCCCAACCAATCCGCTCTTCTCTTTGCAGCAGCACAACCCGGGTTTTGGGATGGGGGGTCCCATGCACAACGACGTCCCCCCACCGCCCAACATGCGCGGCCGGGGCCGGGGCAGCAACATGCGCGGCCGTGGGAGAGGCCGGGGCGGCTACGGGGGCAACCACGGCGGCTACATGAACGCAGGTGAGCCCCCACCCCAACCGCCCCAAATACCGATGACCTGCGGCCCCCGTCTTCCCCCATTTCTGAGCCTTTCGGTGTCCGGCAGGCGGCGGCTACGGGAGCTACGGCTACGGGGGGAACTCGGCGACGGCGGGATACAGTAAGTTGCCCCCCTTCCCTTCCGGGTAGCGATGGGGAGAGCTGGTTTTCGTTACGGTTTTCTCGGTGTTTTTTTGGGGTCGGTGACGGAAAGACGGACGGAAAGACGGACGGAAAGACGCCCTTAAAGGCGCTGCCGCCTCCCGGCGCCGCGCGGTTCCGCCGGAACGGGGTCGGTTTTGTTCTCTGCTTCGAGCCGGCAGCTTTGGGTGGGGACCCCCCGAGAGCCCCCCCGGCGTTGGTCTTTGGAAGGAGCCTTCACGGGGGGGGGACAGGAGCAGAGCAACGTGTGCTCGTCGTGGCGCTTTGTGCCATTCCCCCACCGCCGTCTAATGCCTCTCTCTGCTCTGTCTCCCCCTCTTGTAGGTGACTTTTTCACAGACTGCTCCGGCTTTCATGATTTTGGGGCTCCATAGACCATCCCAAAGCGTTGCAAAAACACACAACCCCCCAACCAACTCAGCCCAACCCAACCCAAAAGACTTCCCCCCCCCCACGTTTTCTCCATCTCCAAACCCCAAAGCGTTGGTGCTGTTGTCCCCGTGGTGTCGCCGGCTGGCCCAGCAGCAGCTCTGCCCCACGGACCGGGCTCTGCTCCACCCGGCGTCATTCGGCGTTTTATTTTTGTGGGAAGAAATCCTTTTAGCCTTTAAATCCAACGCCGGCATCGCAGTGCAGACGCGGCCCCGGAGCGTTTTAACGAACCTTTGTCTTAATTCCCAGCGGGTTTTGTATCGATTCGAGCCTTTTAATAAATCCCGGGCGTTGGGTCCGTGCCTCTCCGTCGCGGGAAGACCTGGGGATGCTCTGAGCGCGGCCGCGGGGGTTAATTAGTGCTCTGTAATTAAGTGCTGGGGGCGAGGCGGTGGTGGGAGCGCGGCGTCTGTGCGGAACCCACGGCTGGGGGTGATGGGAGCGGTGGTGGGGGCAGGGGGATGCGTGGGTCTGGTCTGGGGGGCTGGGGGGGTCCTCTGCTGTCTGAGGGAACGCGGCTCTGCCCCCAGTCAGCACCCTTTGGTGGCCCTTTGGTGGCCCTTTGGTGGCCCATTGGAGAATCCCCCCCTGCTGTCCCTGGGAGCTCTGCCCTTGGCTGTTGCTTGGGTCCATGATGAGCGTTGGCCCCAACCCAAGAGCTGCACCCCAATGGGCCCAACCCCAAAATCCCCGACTCAAAAACCTCAACCCCAGAGCCCCAAACTAAAAGCTCCAACCCGAAAGCTCCAACCCATGGGCTCCAACCCAAGGACCCCAGCCCAAAAGCTCCAAAAGCTCCAACCCTTGGATTCCAACCCAAGGACCCCATCCCAAAAGCTCCAACCCTTGGATTCCAACCCAAGGACCCCAGCCCAAAAGCTCCAACCCTCAGACTCCAACCCAAGGACCCCATCCCAAAAGCTCCAACCCTTGGATTCCAACCCAAGGACCCCAGCCCAAAAGCTCCAACCCTTGGACTCCAACCCAAGGACCCCAGCCCATGTGCTTGAGGTCATGGAGTCCAACCCAAGGTCCCCAACCTGTGGGCCTCCAACCCCAGAGTTCCAACCCTTGGGCTCAATCCCAAGAGCCCCAACCCAAGGACCCCAACCCAAGAGCTCCAACCCAAGAGTCCCAACCCTTGGGCTCAATCCCAAGAGCCTCAGACCAAGAGCTCTAACCTGAAGACCCCAACCCATGGGGCTCCAACCCAAGGACCCCAGCCCAAAAGCTCCAACCCAAGAGCCCCAACCCTTGGGCTCAATCCCAAGAGCCCCAACCCAAGGACCCCAACCCAAGAGCCCCAGACCAAGAGCTCTAACCTGAAGACCCCAACCCATGGGGCTCCAACCCAAGGACCCCAGCCCAAAAGCTCCAACCCAAGAGCCCCAACCCTTGGGCCTCATCCAAGAGCCACCAGACACGGGACCCCAAACCCCAAATCCCTTTGTCTTCTAACTGAAGCCCCCAACCCATGGGGCTCCAACCCACGAGCCCCAACCCTTGGGCTCAATCCCAAGAGCCCCAACCCAAGGACCCCAACCCAAGATCCCCAGACCAAGAGCGTTAACCTAAAGACCCCAACCCAAGGACCCCAACCTAAGAGCCCCAGACCAAGAGCTCTAACCTAAAGACCCCAACCCATGGGGCTCCAACCCAAGGACCCCAACGTAAAAGCTCTATCCAAGAGCCCCAACCCAAGGACCCCAACCAAAAGCTCCAACCCAAGAGCCCCAACCCTTGGGCTCAATCCCAAGAGCCCCAACCCAAGGACCCCAACCCAAGGACCCCAACCCAAGGGCCCCAAACCAAGAGCTCTAACCTAAAGACCCCAACCCATGGGGCTCCAACCCAAAGCTCCAACCCAAGGACCCCAACCCAAGAGCCCCAGACCAAGAGCTCTAACCTGAAGACCCCAACCCATGGGGCTCCAACCCAAAGCTCCGACCCAAAAGCCCCAACCCAAGGACCCCAACCCAAGGACCCCAACCCCAAGCTGTCATTCCTGGCAGTGCAGCAGCTGAGGCCGAGGCCTTGCGGTGCGTCCCGAGGTGTGATGGTGGCGGAGCTCCTCGGTGACTTTGGCTGGCGTTGTGCGCGCCCGCGGTGCCCAGCTCCGCGCCGGGGGGGCTGCTGGAGCAGCAGTGGGGATGTTGGCTTCGTTCCTCGTTACGGTAACGAGGTTCCTCCTCATCACCACTTCTGTCAGCACTGGCACCGCGCTCGGCTGCCAGCTGCGTCCCAGGGTGGTTTTCTGTCTGTAGAGCATTTCGGTGCTGCTGTGGCTGTGATGGCGTTGGAGGCACGGCAGAGCTCAGCCCAGCACGTTGGGGTCGAAGCGGAGCTCTGGGAGCCGTGGGGGTCGTGCGGTGGGGTCGGATGTGGAGGGACCTGTGGGTCCATCCAACGTGGGCTGTTCTGCGATGGGTTCCAGCCAGCTGGAGTGGTTCTCTGATGGTTCCGTCCCGTTTGGGCCGTTCTTGGGTGGTTCCATCCCGTTCAGGCTGTTCTCTGATGGTCCCGTCCCGTTTGGGCTGTTCTCGGGTGGTTCCATCCCGTTCAGGCTGTCCTCTGATGGTCCCGTCCCGTTTGGGCCGTTCTCTGATGGTTCGTTTCCTACCTGTGGTGTCCTGTGATGGTTCCATCCACCTTGAGTGGTTTTCTGATGGGTTCCATCCAACTTGAGTTGGTTTTCTGATGGGTTCCATCCACCTCGAGTGGTTTTCTGATGGGTTCCATCCAACTCGAGTGGTTTTCTGATGGGTTCCATCCAACTTGAGTTGGTTTTCTGATGGGTTCCATCCACCTCGAGTGGTTTTCTGATGGGTTCCATCCAACTCGAGTTGGTTTTCTGATGGGTTCCATCCACCTCCGGTGGTTTTCTGATGGGTTCCATCCACCTCGAGTGGTTTTCTGATGGGTTCCATCAACTCGAGTGGTTTTCTGATGGGTTCCATCCAACTCGAGTGGTTTTCTGATGGGTTCCATCCAACTTGAGTTGGTTTCGATGGTTCCATTTTTTTTTTTTTTTTTCCACCTCCGGTGGTTTTCTGATGGGTTCCATCCACCTCGAGTGGTTTTCTGATGGGTTCCATCCACCTCCAGTGGTTTTCTGATGGGTTCCATCCACCTCGAGTGGTTTTCCGATGGGTTCCATCCACCTCGGGTGGTTTTCTGATGGGTTCCATCCAACTCGGGCAGTTCTGTGCTGGTTCCATCCCACTCAGGATATTTCTGATGGTTCATTTCCAACTTGGGCCGTTCTGTGATGGGTTCCATCTTCTTTGGGCTGTTCTCTGATGGGTTCCATCTTCCTTGGTCCATTCTGTGATGGGTTCCATTTTCTTTGGGCCGTTCTGTGACGGGTTCCATCTCACTTGGGCTGTTCTGCGATGGGTTCCATCTTCTTTGGGCTGTTCTCTGATGGGTTCCATCTTCCTTGGGCCGTTCTTTGATGGGTTCCATCTTCCTTGGTCCATTCTGTGACGGGTTCCATCTTCTTTGGGCCGTTCTGTGATGGGTTCCATCTCACTTGGGCTGTTCTGTGTTGGGTTCCATCTTCCTTGGGCTGTTCTCCGATGGGTTCCACCCAACTTGGTTGGTTCTGTGATGGCTTCCATCCTGCTTGGGCCGTTCCATGATGGGTTCCATCTTCCTTGGGCTGTTCTGTGTTGGGTTCCATCTTACTCGGGCCATTCTGTGATGGGTTCCATCTTCCTTGGGCCATTCTGTGATGGGTTCCATCTTACTTGGTCCGTTCTGTGTTGGGTTCCATCTTACTCGGGCCATTCTGTGATGGGTTCCATCTTCCTTGGGCCGTTCTGTGATGGGTTCCATCTTCCTTGGGCCGTTCTGTGATGGGTTCCACCCAACTTGGTTGGTTCTGTGATGGCTTCCATCCCGCTTGGGCCGTTCTTTGATGGGTTCCATCTTCCTTGGGCCATTCTGTGATGGGTTCCATCTTCCTTGGGCTGTTCTCCGATGGGATTCACGCAGCTTGGTTGGTTCTGTGATGGCTTCCATCCCGCTTGGGCCGTTCTGCGATGGGTTCCATCTTCCTTGGGCCGTTCTGTGATGGGTTCCACCCAACTTGGTTGGTTCTATGATGGCTTCCATCTTCCTTGGGCCATTCTCTGATGGGTTCCATCTTCCTTGGGCTGTTCTGTGTTGGGTTCCATCTTCCTTGGGCTGTTCTCTGATGAGTTCCACCCAGCTTGGTTGGTTCTGTGCTGGCTTCCGTCCCACTTGGGTGGTTCTGTGTTGAGTTCAATGCGAAGTGGGCTGTTCTGTGGTGGTTCCACCCCACTCGTGAGGTTCCCTGTTGGGTTCCATCCAACGTGGGGGATTCTGTGATGGTTCTGTGGTGGTTCCAGCCCACTTGTGAGGATCTCTGGCACTTCCTTTTCAAGTCAGCGGTCCTTTGATGTGTCCCACCGGCTGTTCCCCATTCTGTGCCCCTTTATGTTCCCCATTCTGTGCCCCATCCTCTTCCCCATTCTGTGACTCCATTCTGTGCCCCGTTCTGTTCCCCATTCTGCGCCCCATTCTGTGCCCCATCCTGTGCTCCTTTATGTGCCCCATTCTATGCCCCATTCTGTGCTCCATCCTGTTTCCCATCCTGTGCCCCGTTCTGTGCCCCGTTCTGTGCCCCATCCTGTTCCCCATCCTGTGCCCCACTCTGTGCCCCGTTCTGTGCCCCATCCTCTTCCCCATTCTGTGCTCCATCCTGTGCCCCGTTCTGTGCCCATCGTGTGCCCCATTCTGTTCCCCATCCTGTTCCCCAGTCTGTGTCCCATTCTGTTCCCCATTCTGTGCCCCATCCTGTGCTCCTTTATGTCCCCCATCCTGTTCCCCATCCTGTTCCCCATCCTGTGCCCCATCCTGTTCCCCATCCTGTTCCCCATTCTGTGCCCCATCCTGTTCCCCATTCTGTGCCCCATTCTGTGCCCATCCTGTGCCCCATCCTGTGCCCCATTCTGTGTCCCATCCTGTGCCCCATTCTGTGCCCCATCCTGTGCCCATCCTGTGCCCCATTCTGTGCCCCATCCTGTGCCCCATCCTTTGCCCCATTCTGTATCCCATTCTGTTCCCCATTCTGTTCCCCATTCTGTGCCCCATCCTGTGCTCCTTTATGTTCCCCATTCTGTGCCCCATCCTGTGCCCCGTTCTGTGCCCCATCCTGTTCCCCATCCTGTGCCCCATTCTGTGCCCTGTTCTGTGCCCCATTCTGTTCCCCATTCTGTGCCCCATTCTGTTCCCCATTCTGTTTCCCATCCTGTTCCCCATTCTGTGCCCATCCTATCCCCCATTCTGTGCCCCATCCTGTTCCCCATTTTGTGCCCCATTTTGTGCCCCATTCTGTTCCCCATCCTGTGCCCCGTTCTGTGCCCCATTCTGTTCCCCATCCTGTTCCCCATCCTGTGCCCCATCCTGTTCCCCATCCTGTGCTCCTTCCTGTGCCCCATTCTGTGCCCCATCCTGTTCCCCATTCTGTGCCCCGTTCTGTACCCCATCCTCTTCCCCATTCTGTGCTCCATCCTGTGCCCCATTCTGTGCTCCATTCTGTGCCCTGTTCTGTGCCCCATCCTGTTCCCATTCGGTTGGGCCAGCTGTGCCCATCCATGCCCGTTCTGTGCCCCATCTGTTCCCCATTTGTGCTCATTCGGTGTCCATCCTGTTTCCCTCCTTGCCCATTGGTTGTGCCCATTCTATGCCCCATCCTGTGCCCCATTCTGTTCCCCATCCTATGCCCCATTCTGTGCTCCATCCTGTTCTCCATCCTTTGCCCTTCTGGCCCATCCATGCCCATTCTGTTCCCATTCTATGCCCATTCGGCCCTGTGCTGTGCCCATCCTTTCCCCATTCGGTTTGCCATTCGTTTCCTAGCCCGTTCTGTGCCCCATTCTGTTCCCCATTCTGTGCTCCATCCTGTTCCCCATTCTATGCCCCATCCTGTGCCCCATTCTGTTCCCCATCCTATGCCCCATTCTGTGCTCCATCCTGTTCTCCATCCTGTTCCCCATCCTGTGCCCCATTCTGTGCCCCATCTTCTGCCCCGTCCTGTTCCCCATTCTGTTCCCCTTCTGTGCCCCGTTCCGTGCCCCACTCTCAGCCCCCCCCCGCCCCCCCGCCCCGCTGACGGCCCGTCTCCCCGCAGGCCAGTTCTACAGCAACGGCGGCCACTCCAACGCGGGCGGCGGCGGCTCGTCGGGCTTCGGCTCGTATTACCAGGGCGGCGACGGCTACAGCTCGCCCACGGCGCCCAAGCACGGCGGCAAGAAGCAGCAGCACGGCGGGCAGCAGAAGTCCTACGGCTCGGGCTACCAGGGCCACCAGGGCCAGCAGCAGCAGAGCTACGGGCAGAACCAGTACGGCAGCTACGGGCCGCAGGGCAAGCAGAAGGCTACAACACGGCCAAGGCCTATTCCTCTTACTCCAATCCTACAACTCGCGGGCGCGGGGGCTCCGATTACAACACGAGAGCAAATTCAGTGGTTCGGGGGGGCGGGGGGTGGGGGGGCTGGGGTTATAGGGTTGGGGTTTGGGGTTGGGTAATGGGGTGGGGGGTGGGATTGCGGAGGGGGTTGGGGTTATAGGGTTGGGGTTATAGGGTTGGGTAATGGGGTGGGGGGGATGGGGTTGGGGTGGGGGTGGGATCGGGGGGTGGGGTTGGGGTTATGGGGTTGGGTAATGGGGTTGGGGGTGGGGTTGGGAGTGGGGGTTGGGTCATGGGTTGGGTATGGGGCCGGGGGTGGGATGTGGGGCGGTGGGGTTTGAGGGTGGGGTTGGGGTTAGGTTGGGGTTATGGGTTGGGGGTAATGGGGTGGGGGATGGGGTTTGTTAGGGTGGGGGGATGGGGCCAGGGGCTGGGGTTAAGGGTTGGGGTATGAGGTTGGGTAATGGGGTGGGAGGGGGGTGGAGGTTTGGGGGTGGGAGCTGGGGTGGGGTTGGGTTATAGGGGTTGGGGAATGGGGTGGGATTGCGGTTGGGGTTTTGGGGTTTTAGGGTTTGGGTATGGGGTTGGGGTTTGGATTGGGGAAGTTGGGGTTGGGGTTTAAGGGTTTGGGGTTTGGGTTAGGTTTAGGGTTAGATTTGGGGGGTGGGGTTGGGGGTTCTAGGGTTGGGTGGTGGGACTGGGGGTGGGGTTGGGATGGGTTTAGTGGTGGGTTGGGGGTGGGGGCAGCTTGTGGAGCTGGGTGGGGGGGGGTTTGCTGGTTGAGGGGGCGGGGCCAGTTTGGGGGGCATTCATCCCTTCCTTCCAGGGTGCAGCTGGGGGGGGGGTGATGCTTCTCGGAAGGGGGGGCTGCGCCCTTTAGGGGGGGCGTCTGGGATTTTGGGGGGCCATTATGGGATGCCGGCTGTGTGGGATTTGCGCAGTGCGGGCCGGCAGCCCCCCGTGGGCCAGCAGCGCCCCTTGGCGGTGGCCTCGGCGCCCAACCCCCCCCCCCTCCATTCCCCCCCCCCCCCAGGTTACGGCAGCGGGCGCGGCAGCGGGGGCAGCGGCTACTCGGGGGGCTCCTCGTACTCCGGCTCCCACGGCGGGGGGTACGGCGGCGGTTCGGGGGGCGGCGGGGCGTCGTACCAAGGTAAGGCAGGTCAGTAACGCCGGCACGGCCCCCCCCTCCCCCACCCCCCCCCCCCCCCCCCTCCTCCTCCGCCCCCCCCCCCCGGCGGCGGGCGCTGACCCCCCTCCCCCCTCCCCAATTGCAGGCGGTTACTCGCAGTCCAACTACAACTCGCCCGGCTCGGGGCAGAACTACAGCGGCCCCCCCAGCTCCTACCCGGCGGCGCAGGGCTACGGCCGCAGCGAGCACAGCATGGGCTACCAGTACAGATAGACCCCCCCCCAACCCCCCCCCCCCCCCCCCCCCCCCCCCCCCCGCCTTCGGTTCGATGGCATCGCCGCGTTCCCCCCCCCCTCATTTCCCCAACCCCCCCCCCCCCCCCCATCCGACACCGCGTCGCCGCCGGCGGTCCTTCGTAGGGCGTCTCTGTAATTAATGGTTCGTTAGTCGCCGTTTTGTCTCAATAGGGTTTGAGTTGGGTTCCCCCACGCCCCCAAACCCCAAATCCCCCCCCCCCCCCGCCCCCCCCCCCGTTCCCACCCCCCCCTATTTAATTGGTGTTAACGCCGCGCGGCGGCGGCTCCGGCTCCGTCCCCATCGGGGGCCTCGGGGTCGCCGCTTTTTTTCTGTCTTTTATCGCGTTTTTGGGTGTTTTTTCCGTTTTATAAAAGTGACCATTTGGGGTCGGAGCAGCGGCCGCAGTTTGGGGGGGGGTGGGGGGGGGGGGCTGGGGTTTAAAAAGGGGGGGGGGTCGGAACCCCGGAGCTGCGCCAGGCGGGGAGCAGAGAGAATAAAGCACCGACTGTGGAGGGTCTGCATCAGCACTAAGGGGGGGCCCAGGGGGGGTCTGACGGCGACCCTACAACCGTGGGGTCACCAGCACAGCACCCATGGGGTCACCGACACCGCGTCTATGGGGTCATCCTGACCCCACACCCATGGGGTCACCGGTGCTACGTCTGTGGGGTCGCCAACGCTGCACCCATGGGTCACCTCCAGCCCCTAGGGGTCCCATCCTTATCTTGGGTATTGCACCCATAGGGTCAACACAGCCCCCATGGGGTCACTGACCCTACATCTATGGGGTCATCCTGCCCCCACACCCATGGGGTCACCAATCCTATATCTGTGGGGTCATCTGCACCCATGGGGTCATTGGCACTGTGTCTGTGGGATCATCCTGCCCCACACCCATGGGGTCACCAGTGCTACGTCTGTGGGGTCGCCAACGCTGCACCCATGGGGTCACCAATCCTGTATCTGTGGGGTCATCAGCACCCATAGGGTCAGCAGCACAGCCCCCATGGGGTCACCAGTCCTGTATCTGTGGGGTCATCTGCACCCATGGGGTCATTGGCACTGCGTCTATGGGGTCATCCTGACCCCACACCCATGGGGTCACCAACACTGCGTCTGTGGGGTCGCCAACGCTGCACCCATGGGGTCATCAGCACCCATAGGGTCACCAACACGGCCCCCATGGGGTCACTGACCCTACATCTATGGGGTCATCCTGCCCCCACACCCATGGGGTCACCAATGTTATGTCTGTGGGTGCCACCGTCCCCTGGGTCACAGTCTGATTGGGGTCATCTGCACCCATAGGGTCAACACACCCCCCATGGGGTCACTGACCCTACATCTATGGGGTTATCCTGCCCCCACACCCATGGGGTCACCAATGCTGCACCCATGGGGTCATCTGCACCCATAGGGTCACCTGCACAGCCCCTATGGGGTCACCAGTCCTGTATCTGTGGGGTCATCAGCACCCATAGGGTCACCAATCCTATATCTGTGGGGTCATCTGCACCCATCGTGTCACCAGCACAGCCCCCATGGGGTCACTGAGCCTACATCTATGGGGTCATCCTGACCCACACCCATGGGGTCACCAACCCTGCACCCATAGGGTCACCCAACACAGCCCCTATGGGGTCATTCATTGACACTGCGTCTATGGGGTCATCCTGACCCCAAACCCATGGGGTCACCAGTGCTACGTCTGTGGGGTCGCCAATGCTGCACCCATGGGGTCATCAGCACCCATAGGTCACCGCACAGCCCTATGGGTCCCGTCCTTATCTGTGGGGTCCATCGCCCATAGGGTCAACACACCCCCCATGGGGTCACTGACCCTGCATCTATGGGGTTATCCTGACCCCACACTCATGGGGTCACCAACCCTGCACCCATAGGGTCACCAACACAGCCCCCATGGGGTCACTGACCCTACATCTCTGGGGTCATCCTGCCCCCACAGCCATGGGGTCACCAGTGCTACGTCTGTGGGGTCGCCAACGCTGCACCCATGGGGTCATCTGCACCCATAGGGTCACCTGCACAGCCCCTATGGGGTCACCAGTCCTGTATCTGTGGGGTCATCTGCACCCATGGGGTCATTGGCACTGCGTCTATGGGGTCATCCTCCCCCCACACCCATGGGGTCACCAACTGCACCCATAGGATCACCGACACTGCGTCTATGGGGTCACCAGTCCTGTATCTGTGGGGTCATCAGCACCCATAGGGTCACCAACACGGCCCCCATGGGGTCACTGACCCTACATCTGTGGGGTCATCCTGCCCCCACACCCATGGGGTCACCAATACTGCACCCATGGGGTCATCAGCACCCATAGGGTCACCAGCACAACCCCTATGGGGTCACCAGTCCTGTATCTGTGGGGTCATCAGCACCCATAGGGTCAACACACCCCCCATGGGGTCACTGACCCTACATCTGTGGGGTCATCTGCACCCATCACATCACCAACATGGCACCCATGGGGTCACCGACACCGCGTCTATGGGGTCATCCTGCCCCCACACCCCTGGGGTCACCAATGCCACTTCTGTGGGGTCGCCAACGCTGCACCCTATGGGGTCACCAGTCCTGCATCTGTGGGGTCATCAACACCCATAGGGTCAACGCACCCCCCATGGGGTCACTGACCCTGCATCTATGGGGTCATCCTGACCCCACACTCATGGGGTCACCAACCCTGCACCCATAGGGTCACCAACACGGCCCCCATGGGGTCACTGACCCTGCATCTGTGGGGTCACCAACGCTGCACCCATGGGGTCATCTGCTGGGGGACAACTGGGGGACAATGGGAGTCACCAGGGGAGAGCTGGGGCACATCTTGGGCACAACTGGGGCACAACTGGGAGCACCTGGGGAATAATGGGGCCCAACTGGGGGACAGCTGGGGGACAACTGGGACGCAACAGGGGGACAATGGGAGTCAACCGGGGGACAACCAGGGCACAACTTGGGTACAACTGGGAGCACCTGGGGAATAATGGGGACACGACTGGGGCACAGCTGGGGGACACAATGGACACAGCTGGGGGACAACTGGGACACAGCTGGGGACAATGGGAGTCAACTGGGGCACAACTGGGACACAACTGGGGGACAACTGGGACACAGCTGGGGGACAACTGGGACAGAAATGGGGCACAAGTGGGGGACACAATGGACACAGCTGGGGGACAACTGGGACACAGCTGGGGACAATGGGAGTCAACTGGGGGACAACTGGGACACAACTGGGGGACAATGGGAGTCAACTGGGGGACAACCGGGGCACATCTTGGGCACAACTGGGGCACAACTGGGGCACAACTGGGAGCTGGGAGCACATGGGGAATAATGGGGACACTACTGGGGCACAACTGGGGGACACAATGGACACAGCTGGGGCACAACTGGGACACAACTGGGGGACAATGGGGGTTAACTGGAGGACAACCAGGGCACAACTTGGGCACAACTGGGGAGCACAACTGGGGCACAACTGGGGGACACAGATGGGGGACAACTGGGACACAACTGGGACACAACTGGGGACAATGAGAGTCAACTGGGGGACAACTGGGACACATCTTGGGCACAACTGGGACAGAAATGGGGCACAACTGGGAGCACCTGGGGAATAATGGGGACACGACTGGGGCACAACTGGGGGACACAATGGACACAGCTGGGGGACAACTGGGGCACAACTGGGGGACACAACAGACACAACTGGGAGACAAACGGGACACAGCTGGGGGACAACTGGGGCACAACTGGGGGACAACTGGGATACAGCTGGGGACAATGGGAGTCAACTGGGGGACAACCGGGGCACATCTTGGGCACAACTGGGGCACAACTGGGACACAACTGGGACACAACTGGGGGACAATGGGAGTCAACTGGGGGACAACCGGGACACAAATGGGGGACAACTGGGGGACAACTGGGACGCAACTGGGACGCAACTGGGGGACAATGGGGGTTAACTGGAGGACAGCCAGGGCACATCTTGGGCACAACTGGGACAGAAATGGGGCACAACTGGGGGACAACTGGGGCACAGCTGGGGGACAACTGGGACACAGCTGGGGACAATGGGAGTCAATTGGGGGACAACTGGGACACAACTGTGGGACAACTGGGGCACATCTTGGGCACAACTGGGACAGAAATGGGGCACAACTGGGGGACAACTGGGGGACAACTGGGGGACAACTGGGGGACAATGGGAGTCAACTGGGGGACAACTGGGGCATAACTGGGGCACAACTGGGGGACACAATGGACACAGCTGGGGGACAACTGGGACACAACTGGGGGACAATTGGGACCCAACTGGGACACATTTTGGGGAAAATTGGCGCACAACTGGGAGCCCCTGTGAAATAATGGGGACACAACTGGGGGACAACTGGGACACAACTGGGACACAACTGGGGACAATGGGAGTCAACTGGGGCACAACTTGGGCACAACTGGGACAGAAATGGGGCACAACTGGGACACAGCTGGGGGACAAACGGGACACAGCTGGGGGACACAACTGGGGCACAGCTGGGGACAATGGGAGTCAACTGGGGGACAACTGGGGCACATCTTGGGCACAACTGGGACAGAAATGGGGCACAACTGGGGCACAACTGAGGCACAGCTGGGGGACAAACGGAACACAGCTGGGGGACAACTGGGGGACAACCATGGCACATCTTGGGCACAACTGGGACAGAAATGGGGCACAAGTGGGACACAACTGGGGGACAATGGGAGTCAACTGGGGGACAACTGGGGCACATCTTGGGCACAACTGGGGGACAACTGGGACGCAACTGGGACACAGCTGGGGAACAAGTGGGGGACAAACAGGACACAACTGGGGGGCACAACTGGGGCACAACTGGGGGACACAATGGACACAGCTGGGGGACACTGCTGGGACACAACTGGGGGACAACTGGGGGCATATTTTGGGCACAACTGGGGCACAAGTGGGGGACAAACGGGACACAGCTGGGACACAAGTGGGGCACAAGTGGGGCAGAAGTGGGGCCGGGCCGGGAAGCGGAGCGGCGGGGCGGAGCTGTGGGTCCCGCCGGGCTGTGGAGGCGCAGAGGCGCGGTGACCCCGCGCTCCGTCCCACCTTTGTTTGCTGACGTGGGGAACAACGAATCCCCGCGCCTTAATGACCCCCCGCTCGGCGCCGGCCGCGCCCCACGGCTGCCCCACTGCTGACCCCTGGCCGCCCCACAGCTGCTGCGTTGGAGCCGGGGCTGAGCCAGGGGGACGCCAAACTCATAGGGGTGCCCCCAACCCCATCATTGTGCCCCCAAACCCATCGTTGTGACCCCAGCCCCATCGGTGTGCCCCCAGCCCCATTGTTGTGCCCCCAGCCCCACTGTTGTGCCCCCAACCCCATCATTGTGCCCCCAAACCCATCGTTGTGCCCCCAGCCCCATATGTGTGCCCCAAGCCCCATCGTTGTGCCCCCAGCCCCTTATTTGTGCCCCCAGCCCCATTGTTTGTGCCCCCAGCCCCATTGTTGTGCCCCCAGCCCCACGTGTGCCCCCAGCCCCATATGTGTGCCCCCAGCCCCATATGTGTGCCCCCAGCCCCTTATTTGTGTCCCCAGCCCCATTGTTGTGCCCCCAACCCCATCATTGTGCCCCCAGCCCCATAAATGTGCCCCCAGCCCCATAAGTGTGCCCCCAGCCCCATTGTTGTGCCTCAGCCCAATCGTTGTGCCCCCAGCCCCACTGTTGTGCCCCCAGCCCCATCATTGTGCCCCCAGCCCCATCATTGTGCCCCCAGCTCCACTGTTGTGCCCCCAACCCATCGTTGTGGCCCCCCCCCATTTGTTGTGCCCCCAGCCCCACTGTTGTGCCCCCAGCCCCATCATTGTGCCCCAGCCTCCACTGTTGTGCCCCCAAACCCATCGTTGTGCCCCCAGCCCCATTGTTGTGCCCCCAGCCCCATTGTTGTGCCCTCAGCCCCATATGTGTGCCCCCAGCCCCATCGGTGTGCCCCCAGCCCCATAAGTGTGCCCCCAGCCCATCGGTGTGCCCCCGCCCCATAAGTGTCCCCCAACCCCATTATTGTGCCCCAGCCCCACGTTGTGCCCCAGCCCCATCATTGTGCCCCCACCCCAGTTGTGGCCCCCAGCCCCCTATGTGTGCCCCCAGCCCAATCATTGTGCCCCCAGCCCCATCGTTGTGCCCCCAGCCCCATTGTTGGTGCCCCCAGCCCCACATGTGCCCCCAGCCCCATCGTTGTGCCCCCAGCCCCATTGTGTGAACCCCAGCCCCACGTACCCCCCCCCCCCCATCGTTGTGCCCCCGCCCCATATGTGTGCTCACAGCCCCATATGTATGCCCCAGCCCCATCATTGTGCCCCCAGCCCCACATGGTGGCCCCCAAAACCCATCATTGTGCCCCAGCCCCCACATGTGTGCCCCCAAACCATCATTGGCCCCCAGCCCCTCGTTGTGCCCCCAGCCCTTATTGGTGCCCCCAGCCCATTGTTGTGCCCCCAGCGTCATTGTTGTGCCCCCAACCCCATCATTGTGCCCCCAAACCCATCGTTGTGCCTCCAGCCCCATATGTGTGCCCCAGCCCCATATGTGTGCCCCCAGCCCCTTATTTGTCCCCCCAGCCCCATCGTTGTGCCCCCAGCCCCACTTTGTGCCTCCAGCCCCATAGTGTACCCCCAGCCCCACTGTTGTGCCCTCAGCGCCATCGTTGCCCCCAGCCCCATCATTGTGCCCCCAGCCCCATCGTTGTGCCCCCAGCCCCATATTTGTGCCCCCAGCCCCATATGTTGTGCCCCCAGCCCCTTATTTGTGCCCCCAGCCCCATTGTTGTGCCCCCAGCCCCATAAGTGTGCCCCCAGCCCCATCGTTGTGCCCCCAGCCCCATCGTTGTGCCCCCAGCCCCGTATGTGTGCACACAGCCCCATATGTGTGACCCCAGCCCTATCGTTGTGCCCCCAGCCCCATATGCGTTGCCCACACCCCCATATGTGTGCTCACAGCCCCACTGGTGCCCCCACCCCATATGTGTGCCCCCAGCCCCATTGTTGTGCCCCCAGCGTCGTTGTGCCCCAACCCCATCATTGTGCCCCAAACCCATCGTTGTGCCTCCAGCCCCATATGTGTGCCCCCAGCCCCATATGTGTGCCCCAGCCCCATCGTTGTGCCCCCAGCCCCTTATTTGTGCCCCCAGCCCCATATGTGTACCCCCAGCCCCACTGTTGTGCCCTCAGCGCCATCATTGTGCCCCCAGCCCCACATGTGTGCCCCAAACCCATCGTTGTGCCCCCAGCCCCATATGTGTACCCCCAGCCCCATTGTTGTGCCCTCAGCCCCATCATTGTGCCCCCAGCCCCATATGTGTGCCCACAGCCCCATCGTTGTGCCCCCAGCCCCATATGTGTGCCCCAAACCCATCGTTGTGCCCCCAGCCCCATATGTGTGCCCCCAGCCCTTATTTGTGGCCCCACAGCCCACTGTTGTGCCCCCAGCCCCATCGTTGTGCCCCCAGCCCCATCGGTGTGCCCCCAGCCCCATAGAGGTGTCCTCAGTCCCATAGATGCATCCCCAACCCCATGGAGTTGCACCCAGCCCCACTGAGATACCTCCAGCCCCATAGAGGTGCCCCCACCCCATAGAGGTGCCCCCAGCCCCATAGACGTGGCCCCCATCCCATAGAGGTGCCTCCACCCCATAGAGGTGCCCCCAGCCCCATAGATGTGGCCCCCACCCCATAGAGGTGCCCCCAGCCCCATAGACGTGGCCCCCATCCCATAGAGGTGCCCCCAGCCCCATAGATGTGGCCCCCACCCCATAGAGGTGCCCCCAGCCCCATAGACGTGGCCCCACCCCATAGAGGTGCCCCCAGCCCCATAGAGGTGCCCCCACCCCATAGAGGTGCCCCACAGCCCCATAGATGTGGCCCCCACCCCATAGAGGTGCCCCCACCCCATAGACGTGGCCCCCACCCCATAGAGGTGCCCCCAGCCCCATAGAGTTGCCCCCACCCCACACAGGAAGGAGTCCCAAGGACGGCGATGCCGTTGGCTCAGCTCAGCCCTTTAATGACAGTCAGTGGCTCAATTAATTAACGAACGCGATGGGGGTCCTGAGGTGGGGCGGAGAACCTCCGTGGGGGGTGGGGGGCTGGGGGGGGCTCCGAGCAGCTCAGGGACGCTGAGTGTGAAGTGGGGGGGGGGGCAGAGGGGGGCTGCCCCCATGGGGTCACCTCTTGGGGGACATCGGGGTGATGGTGTCATTTCGTGCCACCCCTGTGGGGGGTGCGACCCACTGCTGCCACCCCTGGGGGGCACACAGTCCTATGGGGCAGACAGACAGCCATCCCTATGGGGCACACAGTCCTATGGGGCAGACAGACACCATCCCTATGGGGCACACAGTCCTATGGGGCAGACAGACAGCATCCCTATGGGGCACACAGTCCTATGGGGCAGACACCATCCCCATGGGACACAAACACTTCCTATGGGGCACAAACAGTTGCTATGGGGCACAAACCATCCCCATGGGGCACAAACAGTTGCTATGGGGCAGACAGACACCATCCTTATGGGGCACACACAGTCCTATGGGGCAGACGCCATCCCTATGGGTCCCACACTGCCCCCCATGGGTCCCACACGTCTCTATGGATCCCACTCTGTCCCTCTGGGTCCCACCCCTCCCCTATGGGTCCCACCTCCACCCTGTGGGTCCCACCTCCACCCCTATGGGTCCCACCCCATTCCTGTGACTTCCACCTCTCCCCCTATGGGTCCCACCCCATCCCTATGGGTTCCACCTCTCCCTATGGGTCCCATCACATCCCTATAGGTCCCACTCTGTCCCTATAGGTCCCACCCCATTCCTGTGACTTCCACCTCTCCCCTATGGGTCTCACCCCATCCCTATGGGTTCCACCTCTCCCCTATGGGTCCCATCACATCCCTGTGGGTCCACCCCACCCTATGGGTCCCACTCTGTCCCTATGGGTCCCACCCCATCCCTATGGGTCCCACCTCTCCCCTATGGGTCCCACCCCATCCCTATGGCTCACATCACATCCCTATGGGTCCCACTCCATTCCTATGGGTCCCACCTCTCCCCTCTGGGTCCCATCACATCCCCGTGGTCCCACCCCACCCCTCTGGGTCCCATCCCATCCCCGTGGGTCCCACCCCAGCCCTATGGGTCCCATCACATCCCTATGGGTCCCACCCCACCCCTATGGGTCCCATCACATCCCTATGGGTCCACCCCATTCCTATGGGTCCCACCCCACCCCTATGGATCCCATCACATCCCTATGGGTCCACCCCATTCCTATGGGTCCCACCCCACCCCTCTGGGTCCCATCCCACCCCCGTGGGTCCCGCCCCACCCCTACCCGTCCCACCCCTGCCATGGCGGACACGTCCCGTTGTCAGCCTTGAAGTCGGGCCAAATCCTCAGCACCTCCCGCGGGTCGTAGTGGTGAACCATGACGGCGCGGCTGAAGCGGCAGCGCTCGTAGGGCAGCCGCACCATATTGAAGGTGCCGGGGGGGCCGTCGGTCACCGCGACCCCCAAAAACTTCAGGCAGACCCCCATGAAGGCGTCCTCCATGTTGAACAGCGGCAGCTCCTGCGCCGCGCCGAACGCCGCCACGGCGACGTCGCCGGATAGGACGTAAGCGGGACCGGCGCAATACGGGGGGTACGTGGGGTGGGGGTAAACCTGGGGGGGCACGAACCATTTGTAGCCGGGGTTCCGCAGCGGCCCGGTGCCCCGGTAGACGTAACCGAGGGCGAAGCGTCGGCGCGGTGGGCGGCGGGGCTGAAGGATGCGGCGCACCAGGAAAGCCAGGTTGAGGAAGACGTCGGTGTCGGCCTTCAGCACGTAGCTGGCGGCGCGGCAGTGCCGGGAAACCCACTGCAGCCCCATCAGGGTCTTCAGGGTCAGGTTGTGGTACGTGTCCACGAAGTCCTGCTGCAGGACGTCGCGGTGGACGGAGCTCTCCTCCGCCAACAGCCGGCCCAACTCCGCGCCGAACACCGGGTGGACGCCGGTGAGGAACAACCGAACCACCGGGACGCCGGGCACCGACAGCTCCGAGCCCCACGTGCGGCGGATGGCGGCGCGGCCCTCCACGTCCGACGGCTGCGAGGACACCAGCAGGACCAGGAACGGGGGCCGGGAGCCGCGGCACTTGTGGGGCTCGTTGAGGAGGAAGCGGTACGGCCCCGGGTACGGGGGCTGCAGGGGGTGGCGCGTGGCTGGGAGCCACTGGAAGGCGGCGGCGCTGGGGGTGGTAGAGGCGGTGGAGGTGGTGGAGGTGCCGGAGGTGCCGGAGGTGCCGCAGGGGTCGGGGTTGCGGTGGTGCCACAGGAGCAGAAGCACCAACAGCACCAGCAGCAGCGTGGCGAGCTGGGCTGAGCGCGGCCAGCGCATGGCAGGGCCTGCGGGAGCAACGCGGGCCGGTGGGAAGCAGTGGGAACCAGTAGGCAGCAATGGGAACCAGTAGGCAGCAATGAGAACCAGTAGGCAGCAATGGGAACCAGTGGGAACCAGTAGGCAGCAATGGGAACCAGTGGGAACCAATGGGGACCCATGGGAGCCAATGGGAACCAGTAGGCAGCAATGGGAACCAATGGGAACCCGTGGGAACCAATGGGAACCAGTGGCAGCAATGGGAACCAGTGGGAACCAATAGAAGCAATGGGAACCAGTAGGCAGCAATGGGAACCAGTGGGAACCAGTAGGCAGCAATGGGAACCAGTGGGAACCAATGGAACCAATGGGAACCCATGGGAACCAATGGAAGCAATGGGAACAAGTGGGCAGCAATGGGAACCAACGGGAACCAATGGGAACCAATGGGCAGCAATGGGAACCAGTAGGAACCAATAGAAGCAATGGGAACCAGTAGGCAGCAATGGGAACCCATGGGAAGCAGTGGGAACCAATGGACAGCAATGGGAATCAGTGGGCAGCAATGGGGACCAATGGAAGCAATGGGAACCAATGAGAACCCATGGGAACCAGTGGGCAGCAATGGGCAGCAACAGGAACCAACGGGAACCAGTGAGAACCAGTGGGAACCAATGGGCAGCAATGGGAATCAGTGGGAACCAATGGGAACCAATGGAAGCAATGGGAACACATGGGAACCAACGGGAACCAGTGGAACCAACAGACAGTAGTGGGAACCAATGGGAACCAAAGGGCAAAATGGGAACCAATGGGAACCAAAGGGCAGCAATGGGAACCAATGGGAACCAATGGGAACCAGTGGGAACCAATGGGTAGCAACGGGAACCAGTGGGAAGCAGTGGGAACCAATGGACAGCAATGGGAATCAGTGGGCAGCAATGGGGACCAATGGAAGCAATGGGCAGCAATGGGCAGCAATGGGAACCAGTGGGAACCAGTGGGCAAAATGGGAACCAGTGGGAACCAATGGGAACCAGTGGGCAGCGATGGAGGCGATGGGCAGCGATGGCGGAAAGGGGCAGCGGTGGAACCGACGGGCAGCCAGCAGTCGGCGCCCAGCACCCACAGCCCCAAGGGCTCACGGGGGGGCGCAGCGGGCACAGGGGGACAGTGGGACAGTGGGCACAATGGGGACAGTGGGGCACAATGGGGGACAATGGGACACAGTGGGGGACAGTGGGGCACAATGGGGCACAGTGGGGGCACAATGGGGCACAATGGGGCACAATGGGACACAGTGGGACACAGTGAGGCACAATGTGGGACAATGGGGGACAGTGGGACACAATGGGGACACAGTGGGGACACAGTGGGGCACAATGGGACACAATAGGGCACAACAGGAGACAATGGGACACAATAGGGACACAATGGGGCACAATGGGGCACAGTGGGACAATGGGGGACAATGGGGGACAATGGGGACACAGTGGGGACACAATGGGGCACAGTGGGGGACAATGGGACAATGGGGACAATGGGGACACAGTGGGGCACAACGGGGGACAATGGGGGACAGTGGGACACAGTGGGGCACAATGGGACACAATAGGGCACAACAGGAGACAATGGGACACAATAGGGACACAATGGGGCACAATGGGGCACAACAGGGGACAATGGGGCACAATGAGGCACAATGAGGCACAATGGGGGCACAATGGTACAATGGGGGACAATGGGACACAGTGGGGCACAATGGGACAATGGGGCACAATGGGTCACAATGGGGACAATGGGTCACAATGGGGCACAATGGGGGAGAATTGGACACAATAGGGACACAATGGGGCACAATGGGGGACAATGGGGACAATGGGGTAGAATGGGATAAAATGGGACACAATGGGGCACAATGGGTCACAATGGGGACAATGGGTCACAATGGGGCACAATGGGGACAATGGGACACAATAAGGACACAATGGGGCACAATGGGGCACAATGGGACACAATGGGGGACAATGGGGCACAATGGGGCACAACGGGGGACAATGGGGCACAGTGGGCACACAGTGGGGCACAATGGGGGACAGTGGGGCACAATGAGACACAATGGGGCACAATGGGGCACAATGGGGCACAATAAGGACACAATGGGGCACAATGGGGGACAATGGGTCACAATGGGTCACAATGGGGACAATGGGGGATAATGGGGGAGAATTGGACACAATAGAGACACAATGGGGCACAGTGGGGGACAGTGGGGCACAATGGGGCACAATGGGGCACAACAGGGGACAATGGGGCACAATGTGGGCACTCGACCCCTGGCGGCCCCCCATGTGGGGCTTCACACCACGACCCCCAATCGCAGCCCCCTCCACGAGTCCGCACTCGGCCGTTCCCAGTTCTCCCAGTTCAGCTCTCCCAGTTCCCCCCCCCCAGGCTCAGCTCCCAGCTCTCCCCCACTCCCAGTTCACCCCCCAGCGCTCCCAGTTCAGCCGCCTGCAGCCCCCAGCACCCCCCCGGATCTCTCCATTGCGTCCCACTCGATCCCAGTAACTCCCAGCACTCCCACCTCCCCCCCAGTCCGACCCGTTTGCAGCCCCCCGTACTCCCCAATCCCCTCCCAGTGCTCCCAGTCTCTCCCAGTACCCCCCCCCCCCCCAGTTCCTCCCAGTTCCCACCTGTTCAGGCTGTGGCCACTCCTGCAGCGCTCAGTTCCTGCAGTGACGCTGTCACCCCACCCCACCCCACACCCCACCCCAAACCCCACCCCACAGATCTATGCCCCATAATGACCCCACCCAAATCCTGCCCTATAGATCTGTGCCCCATAACGACCCCCCCTGAACCCTGCCCCATAGATCTGTGCCCCATAACGACCCCCCCCTGAACTCTGCCCCATGGATCTGTGCCCCATAATGACCCCACCCCACAGATCTGTGCCCATAACGACCCCTACCCCAAACCCCCCCATAGATCTGTGCCTCATAACGACCCCACCCCACAGATCTGAGCCCCACAGTGACCCCCACCCCACTCCCACCCCACAGATCTGTGCCCCATAACGACCCCCACCCCACAGATCTATGCCCATAATGACCCCCACCCCAAACCCCGCCCCACAGATCTGTGCCCCATAATGACCCCCCCCTGAACCCTGCCCTATAGATCTGTGCCCCATAAAGACCACACCCCACAGATATGTGCCCATAATGACCCCCACCCCAAACCCCACCCCACAGATCTGTACCCCATAATGACCCCACCCGAATCCTGCCCCATAGATCTGTGCCTCATAACGACCCCCCCTGAACCCTGCCCTATAGATCTGTGCCCCATAATGACCCCCCCGAACCCTGCCCTATAGATCTGTGCCCCATAATGACCCCCCCGAACCCTGCCCTATAGATCTGTGCCCCATAATGACCCCCCCGAACCCTGCCCTATAGATCTGTGCCCCATAATGACCCCACCCGAATCCTGCCCTATAGATCTGTGCCCCATAACGACCCCCCCCTGAACCCTGCCCCATAGATCTGTGGCCCATAACGACCCCCACCCCACAGATCTTTGCCCCATAACGACCCCACCCCACAGATCTGTGCCTCATAACGACCCCCACACCACAGATCTGAGCCCCACAGTGACCCCCACCCCACTCCCACCCCACAGATCTGTACCTCATAACGACCCCACCACCCCCCCCATAGATCTGTGCCCCATAACGACCCCACCCCACAGATCTGTGCCCCATAACGACCCACCCCCCCAAACCCTGCCCCACAGATCTGTGCCCCATAACGACCCCACCCCACAGATCCGTGCCCCCCCCATAACCCCCATGACCCCCACTCCCACGTAGGGGGGACATGAAGGGGGGGGGAGGGGAAGGGCGGCTGCGACCACGGCGGCGTCAACAAATGGGAACGAGAGCGGATGGACGGGAAGGGATGAATGAAGGGAGGGGAAAACATGAATGAAGGAGGAAAGGGATGAATGAAGGGATGGGAAGGGATGAATGAAGGGACGGGAAAACATGAATGGACGGACGGGAAAAAATGAATGAACGGGTGGGAAGGGATGAATGAAGGGACGGGAAGGGATGAATGAAAAGACGGGAAGGGATGAATGAAGGGACGGGAAGGGATGAATGAAGGGACGAAGCAGATGAAGGGACGGGAAAAGATGAATGAACGGACGGGAAGGGATGAATGAAAAGATGGGAAGGGATGAATGAAGGGACGGGAAGGGATGAATGAACGGACGGGAAGGGATGAATGAAGGGACGGGAAGGGATGAATGAAGGGACGGGAAGGGATGAATGAACGGACGAAGCGGATGAACGGAGCGATGAAGGCCGGGAAGAGGCGATGAACGGCAGCGCCGTGCCGCGCTGAGCCCCGTTGGCGGCGCTGCGGCTCCCACCCGGCCGGGGGGGGGCGATGAACGCTCGGAAGCGGAGCGGCGGCAGCGCCCGTCTGCTCCCCCCCCCGACCCCCCTCCCCCAGGTCCCATTGATGCCCCCCCGCCCCATCTGTGGCCCCAACCCCAATTCTGTTCCCCCGGCCCCATTTGCCCCCCCCCATCCCACCCATTTCTGCTCCCCCGGCCCCATTTGCTCCCCCCCCCATCCCACCCATTTGCTCCCCCGGCCCCATTTGCGCTCCCCAACCCCCCTCCTTTCCTCTCCCCCCCCGCCCACCTGTGCCCCCCCCAGCCCCAATTCTGTTCCCCCCCGCCCCCATTGATGCCCCCCTCCCCCCCCGCCCCATTTGCGTTCCCCCCATTTCCGCCCCCCCCCCAATAACCACCGCCACCGTCGTTACAAACGCCGCCCACCCCCCAGCGGGGCGGGGAGGTTTATTTTGAGGGGGGGTCTCAGGGATCGCCCCCCCCCCCCTCAGCTCAGTTCGATGCCGACGGAGCGCAGCGCCTCCTCCGCCCACGAGGGGGGGTTCGCCCCGTAGCGGCGCCGCATGAAATCCCGCACGAAAGCGGGGAAGCGCCGCTCCACGATGCTGTCCCGCATCGCCCGCATCAACCGCAGCTGTGGGGCGAAGGGGGGGCAGGGGGTCACGACCCATAGAGCTGAGCCCCATAGAGCCGAGCTCCAGAGATCCGCGCCCCCCCAGAGCTGAGCCCCATGGATCCACACCCCCATGGAGCTGAGCCCCATAGAGCTGAGCCCCATAGATCCGCGCCCCCATAGAGCTGAGACCCCATGGATCCACGCCCCCATAGATCTGCGCCCCACAGAGCTGAGCCCCCATAGAGCTGAGCCCCATAGATCCGTGCCCCCATAGATCCGTGCCCCCATAGAGCTGAGCCCCATGGATCCACACCCCCATAGAGCTGAGCCCCATAGATCCGTGCCCCCATAGATCCGCGCCCCCATGGAGCTGAGCCCCATAGATCCGCGCCCCATAGATCTATGCCCCCAAAGAGCTGGGCCCCATAGAGCTGAGCCCCATAGATCTGTGCCCCCATAGAGCTGAGACCCCATGGATCCACACCCCTATAGAGCTGAGCCCCATAGATCCGTGCCCCCATGGAGCTGAGCCCCATAGATCTATGCCCCCATGGATCTGGGCCCCATAGAGCTGAGCCCCATGGATCCGCGCCCCCATAGAGCTGAGCCCCATAGATCCGTGACCCCATAGCTCTGAGCCCCATAGAACTGAGCCCCATAGATCCGTGCCCCCAGAGAGCTGAGCCCCATGGATCCACGGCCCCATAGAGCTGAGCCCCATGGATCCCCGCCCCATGGATCCCCGCCCCCATAGAGCTGAGGCCCCATCGATCTGAGCCCCATGGACTCACACCCCATAGAGCTGAGCCCCATAGATCCCTGCCCCATAGATCCCCGCCCCCATAGAGCTGAGCCCCATAGATCTGGGCCTCCCCAGAGCTGTGCCCCATCGATCTGAGCCCCATGGACTCACACCCCACGGATCCCCGCCCCACGGATCCCTGCCCCACGGATCCCCGCCCCACGGATCCGCGCCCCACGGATCCCCGCCCCACGGCCCCCACCTGGTAGGCGATGTTGTGCACGGTGATGTGGTGCAGCGCCGCGGGGTCGGAGCGCAGCAACGCGTGGAGGAACGCACGGCTGTGCCTGGGGGAGATGGGGGTCAGCCCCACAGAGCCCTGCCCCATAGAGCCCCGCCCCATAGAGCCCCGCCCCATAGACCTGAGCCCCACAGAGCCCTGCCCCATAGACCTGAGCCCCATAGATCCGAGCCCCACAGAGCCCTGCCCCGTAGATCTGAGCCCCATAGATCCGTGCCCCATAGAGCCGTGCCCCATAGACCTGAGCCCCATAGACCTGAGCCCCATAGACCTGAGACCCATAGCTCCGTGCCCCATAGAGCTGCGCCCCATAGAGCCCTGCCCCATAGCTCTGAGCCCCATAGATCCATGCCCCACAGAGCCCTGCCCCATAGATCTGAGCCCCATAGAGCCCTGCCCCATAGAGCCCTGCCCCATAGCTCTGAGCCCCATAGATCCATGCCCCACAGAGCCCTGCCCCATAGCTCTGAGCCCCACAGAGCCCTGCCCCATAGAGCCCTGCCCCATAGATCTGTGCCCCATAGCTCTGAGCCCCACAGAACCCTGCCCCGTAGATCTGAGCCCCATAGACCTGAGCCCCATAGAGCCCTGCCCCATAGACCTGAGCCTCATAGAGCCCTGCCCCATAGACCTGAGACCCATAGCTCCGTGCCCCATAGAGCCCTGCCCCATAGCTCTGAGCCGCATAGATCAGTGACCCATAGAGCCCTGCCCCATAGATCTGAACCCCATAGAGCCCTGCCCCATAGACCTGAGACCCATAGAGCCCTGCACCATAGAGCCCTGCCCCATAGCTCCATGCCCCATAGAGTCCTGCCCCATAGAACTGAGCCCCATAGAGCCGTCCCCCTTAGATCTGAGCCCCATAGATCTGTGCCCCATAGAGCTCTGCCCCATAGATCTGAACCCCATAGAGCCCTGCCCTATAGAACTGAGCCCCATAGCTCTGAGCCCCACAAAGCCCTGCCCCATAGCTCTGAGCCCCGTAGACCTGAGCCCCATAGAGCCCTGCCCCATAGACCCGAGACCCATAGCTCCGTGCCCCATAGAGCTGCGCCCCATAGAGCCCTGCCCCATAGCTCTGAGCCCCATAGATCAGTGACCCACAGAGCCCTGCCCCATAGCTCTGAGCCCCATAGATCCGTGCCCCACAGAGCCCTGCCCCATAGCTCTGAGCCCCACAGAGCCCCGCCCCATAGATCTAAGCCCCATAGACCTGAGCCCCATAGAGCCCTGCCCCATAGCTCTGAGCCCCATAGACCTGAACCCCATAGAGCCCTGCCCCATAGACCTGAGCCCCAGAGACCTGAGCCCCACAGACCTGAGCCCCATAGATCCATGCCCCATAGCTCTGAGCCCCACAGAGCCCTGCCCCGTAGATCTGAGCCCCATAGATCTGTGCCCCATAGAGCCCTGCCCCATAGAGCCCCGCCCCATAGACCTGAGCCCCATAGAGCCCTGCCCCATAGACCTGAGACCCATAGAGCCCTGCCCCATAGAGCCCAGCTCTATAGATCTGAGCCCCATAGAGCCCTGCCCCATAGATCTAAACCCCATAGAGCCCTGCCCCATAAGTCTGAAACCCAAAGATCTGTGCCCCACAGAGCCCTGCCCCATAGCTCTGAGCCCCACAGATCCGTGCCCCGTAGATCCGCGCCTCCATAGAGTTCAGCCCCCCAGCTCTGTGCCCCCCAGCTCTGAGCCCCCCAGCTCCACACCTCACAAATCTGAGCCCCACAGCTCCGAGCCCCCCAGCTCCGCGCCCCCCAGCTCCGCGCCCCATAGATCCATGCCCCACAGATCTGAGCCCCCCAGCTCCGGACCCCCAGCTCCATGCCCCACAGCTCCGCGTCCCCCAGCTCTGAGCCCCACAGATCCGTGCCCCCCAGCTCCGAGCCCCACAGATCCGTGCCCCACAGATTTGAGCCCCACAGATCCGTGCCCCGTAGATCTGGCCGCCTCCATAGAGTTCAAGCCCCCCACGATCCGTTGCCCCCAGCTCTGTGCCCCCCAGATCCATGCCCCACAGCTCTGAGCCCCCCAGCTCCGCGCCCCCCAGCTCCGAGCCCCATAGATCCATGCCCCACAGCTCCGCGTCCCCCAGCTCTGAGCCCCACAGATCCATGCCCCCCAGCTCCGAGCCCCACAGATCCGTGCCCCACAGATCCATGCCCCACAGATTCGAGCCCCCCAGCTGCGCGCCCCCATCGCACCGCTGACACGTGGGGCAGTCGCAGTCCTCATCAATGGGGCGGAAATCCTTGGCAAACTGCCGGTTCTTCAGCTGCAGGGACCCCCAGGGGCCCAGCGCCGAGCCGAAGCGCTGTGGGGAGAAGGGCTTGGGGGGCGGGAAGGGACACCCCCATCTGCCCCATAGATCTGCCCCCCCATCCGCCCCACAGATCTGCGCCCCCCATCCGCCCCGTAGGTCTGAGCCTCCCCCCAATCTGCTCCAAAGATCTGCCCCCCATCCGCCCCATAGATCTGCACCCCCCCCATCTGCCCCACAGATGTGAGCTTCCCCCCCATCTGCCCCACAGATCTGCCCCACAGATCTGCACTCCCCCCATCCGCCCCATAGATCTGCCCCCCATCTGCCCCACAGATCTGAGCCCACCAAATCTGCCCCACAGATCTGTGCCCTCCCCATCCCCCCACAGATCTGCCCCACAGATCTGCACCCCCCCATCTGCCCCATAGATTTGAGCCCGCCCCCATTCATCCCACAGATCTGTGCCTCCCCATCTGCCCCACAGATCTGCCCCACACCTGCCCCATAGATCTGCCCCCCCCATCTGCCTCATAGATCTGCACCCCCACATCTGCCCCATAGATCTGAGTCTGCCCCCATCCGCCCCATAGATCTGCACCCCTCCCAATCTGCCCCACAGATCTACCCCCACACCTGCCCCATAGATCTGCCCCACATCTGCCCCACAGATCTGCACTCCCCCCATCCGCCCCATAGATCTGAGCCCCACATCCTGCCCCACAGATCTGAGTCCCCCCATCAGCCCCATAGATCTGCCCCCCATCCGTCCCAGAGATCTGCGCCCCCTATCTGGACTCCTAGATCTGCGCCCCCCATCCGCCCCACAGATCTGCGCCCCCCATCCACCCCATAGATCTGCCCCCCATCCGCCCCACAGATCTGCCCCACAGATCTGCACCCCCCATCGCCCCCATAGATCTGCCCCCCCATCTGCCCCCCAGATCTGCGACCCCCCATCTGCCCACAGATCTGTCACAGATCTGCACCCCCGCATCTGCCCCATAGATCTGAGCCTGCCCCCATCCGCCCCACAGATCTGTGCCTCCCCATCTGCCCCACAGATCTGCCCCCCACACCTGCCCCATAGATCTGCACCCCCATCTGCCTCATAGATCTGCCCACATCTGCCCCATAGCTGCCCCACCGCCCCATAGATCTGCGCCCCCATCCGCCCCATAGATCTGCACCCCCCCCAATCTGCCCCACAGATCTACCCCCCACCACCTGCCCCATAGATCTTCTGCCCCACAGATCTGCACCCCCCCATCCGTCCCATAGATCTGCCCCCCCATCCGTCCCAGAGATCTGCACCCCCCATCCGCCCCACAGATCTGCCCCACAGATCTGCACCCCCCCATCCGCCCCATAGATCCGCGCCCCCCATCTGCCCCATAGATCTGTGCTCCCCCCATCTGCCCCACAGATCTGCCTCCATAGATCTGCCACCCCCGCATCTGCCCCATAGACCTGAGCCTGCCCCCATCCACCCCACAGATCTGCCCCCCCCATCCACCCCATAGATCTGCACCCCCCGCATCCACCCCACAGATCTGTGCCCCCATCCACCCCATAGATCTGAGCCCCCCCCATCCACCCCCCAGATCTGCGCCCCCCCATCTGCCCCATAGATCTGAGCCTGCCCCCATCCGCCCCATAGATCTAAGCCCCCCATCTGCCCCATAGATCTGAGCCTGCCCCCATCCGCCCCCCCAGATCTGCCCCCCATTACCGCGGTCCGTGTGGGGAAGACGCAGTCAAACATGTCGCAGCCGAGCGCCACGCAGACCACCAGGTCCGTGTCGTAGCTGTGGGGCGGGACCCACACATCTCAGCCCCACAGATCCCAGCCCCACAGACCCCAGCCCCACAGATCCGTGTCACACCACCCTGTGCCCCACAGATCCCAGCCCCACAGATCCACATCCCATAGAACCGGGCCCCACAGATCCACGTCCCAGCACCCTGTGCCCCACACATCTCAGCCCCACAGATCCAGGCCCACAGATCCCAGCCCCACAGATCCACTCCCGTAGAACTGTGCCCCACCACCCTGTGCCCCACAGATCCCGGCCCCACAGATCCACATCCCATAGGGAATGGGGTTTGCCCTTCCCAACCACCCCGGCCCCAAGCCCCCAAGCCCCCCATTCCCCCCACAGACCACCCCCCCTTCCCCACCCTGTCCCCCCAAGACCCCAGCCCCCCCAGCCACCCCAAACCCTTAGGCCCCAAGCCACCCCACCAGCCCCCAATCCCACCCCACAGCCACCCCAATATCCCAAACCCCCCACAGACCCACAACCGGTCCCCAAATTTGCCCCAAAAAACCCAAGCCCCCAGATTCCCCAAGCCCACCGCCACGCCCCCCCACCGGCCCCAAATAGCCAAACCCCCCAAGCCCCACCCAGGCCCCTGGGCCCCACACCGGCCCCCATCCCACCCCACAGACCCCACCCACCCAAGTGGCCCCAAGAAGCCCCCCGACCAACACCCCAATGGCGGGCCCCACAAACCAACCCCCTTAGCCCCCACACCCCCCAAGCGCCCATAGCCCCCTTAGCGCCCCAACACCAAACCCCATGCACCCTATGGGCACCCAAGCACCCATAGCACCCCAACACACCCAAGGGCCCCCACAGCAACCCCACACCACCCCATAGGGCCCCAATAGCACCCCAAGCACCCTTGGCACCCCATAAGCCCCCCAAGGCCCCATAGCCCCCATAGCACCCCAAAACCACCCCAAGACCATATACCCCAACCACCCAACCCCTAGCACCCACCCCCCCAACACCCCATAGCACCCCAAGGCGCCCCTAGGGCCCCCCACATGCCCCCTATAAGCACCCCAACACCCCATAGGGCCCTATGGCACCCCCAAGCACCCATAGCACCCCAACCCCACCCTTAGACCCCCCCGTAGCCCCTATAGCACCCTAAGGGCACCCCATGCCCCTTAGCACCCCATGGCCCCTATAGCACCCCATAGGACCTTATGCACCCCAAGCACCCAACCACCCTATGGGCCCTATAGGACCCCAAGCACCCTATAGACCCCATAGCCCCCACAGGGCCCATAGCCCCCCAAGCCCCCCCCCCCCCCAAGTCCCATAGCACCCCAACACAACCCCATAATCCCAACCACCCCACACCTCCCCTTAGCAACCCCACACCGCCCCCTAGCCGCCCCGGCCCTATACCACCCCATAAGCACCCCACACAGTCCCATAGCCCCCATTAACCCCGTTCCATAGCACCCAAAAAGCCGCCCCCAACCCCACAGGTTCCCAATAGCAACCCCCCACAGCCCAACCCCCACACCACCCAATGGCCCATAGCACCCCCAAAGCACCCCCCTTATAGGCCACCCCATAGCGCCCCACCCGGTCCCATAGCCCCCCAACCACCCCAACCAATAGTCCCCTATAGGCCCCCCAAGCACCCCATAGCCCCCCCAGCCCCCCTTAGCCCCCCAATGCCCCCTAGCCCACCCCCCCCCCCCACCCTATAGCACCCCCCCAGGCCCATAGACCCAACTTCCAGACCCCCATACCCCCCCGTTGCACCCCAAGCCACCCCCACACCCCTATAGGGCCCTAAGGGCACCCACAGGCCCCTTTAGCACCCATGGCCCCAAGGCCCATAGCCCACCCCCCCCACCCCAAGAACCCCAAGGGTCCCATAGCCCCACCCTATAGAAGGGGCCCCCTTTAGCCCCACCCTTATAGCACCCAAGGCCCCATAGCACCCCAACCACCCCATAGCACCCAAACCCACCCCAAACCCCATGGCCCCCAAAGGCCCCATAGCACCCCAAACAGCCCCAAGCACCCCCCACACCCATAGCCACCCCTAGGCCCCCATGACCCCATAGCCACCCCCCAAGCCCCCACACGGCCCCCATAGCCCCCATAGCGCCCCATAGCCCCCAAGCCCCATAGCCCCCAACCACCCAACCACCCGAAGTGGCCCCTATAGCCCCCCAGCACCCCATAGCACCCCAAGCACCCTAAGCACCCCAAGCACCCATAACCACCCTAAACACCCTATAGAACCCCTAGCACCCATAGCACCCCATAGCCCCCATAGCACCCCATAGCACCCTATGGCACCCCATGGCCCCCAAACAGCCCCCATGCCCCCCAAGCACCCCCAACCACCCTATAGGGCCAAGCCCCCAAGGGCACCCCCACCCCCACCCCCTTAGCACCCAATGGCCCAACCCCTATAGCAACCTATAGCACCCCAAAGTCCCCCCCCCCCCCCCCCCCCCCCCCCCCCCCCCCCTTAGCACCCCATAGACCAGGCCCCTTTAGCACCTATAGCACCCATAGCACCCATAGCACCCCATAGCACCCCAAGGGACCCCCAGGGCACCCAACCACCCCCAAGGGACCCCCAGCCCCCCAAACCCAAGTCCAAGGAACCCCACAGCAACCCCAAGGAACCCGGGCACCCCAAACCTCCCATAGCACCCCAATGGGAAACCCCCAAGCCACCCCAAGGAACCCCACCGAAACCCCAAGGAACCCCACAGCACCCCAAACCCACGGGCACCCCCCAAAGGGACCTTCCCCCATAGCCACCCCAAGGGACCCTTAGCCCCCCAAGCCCACAAGCACCCCATAGCGCCCCATAGCGCCCCACACGGTCCCACAGCACCCCAAGCCCCCAAGGCCCCAAGAGCCCCCAAACCCCATAGGCCCCAAGGCCCCATAAGACACCCCTGCCCCCAACAGGTTCCCCATAGAACCCCAACCCCCCACCCCCCATAGCACCCCACCACCACCCCAACGCCAAACCCCCACCAACCCCCACCCCCCCATAGCACCCCATAGCGCCCCACATGATCCCATAGCACCCCACAGCACCCCACACGATCCCATAGCGCCCCACATGGTCCCACAGCACCCCATAGCACCCCATAGCGCCCCACACGATCCCATAGCGCCCCATAGCACCCCATAGCACCTCACACGGCCCCATAGTGCCCCATAGCACCCTATAGCACCCCACACAGTCCCACAGCACCCCATAGCGCCCCATAGCGCCCCACACGGTCCCATAGCACCCTATAGCACCCCATAGCGCCCCAACATCCCATAGCCCCCCCCCCGGTCCCATAGCGCCCCACATGCACCCCATAGCACCCCACAGCACCCCACACGGTCCCACAGCGCCCCATAGCGCCCCCCAGCGGCCGCAGCTGCTCACCCCACTCCCATGAGGTACCGCGGTTTGTGGGGCGGCAGCCGCTCGGTGCTGAACTTCACGGTCCGCCAAAAAAGCTCCTTGTCCTCCCCCCCGCTCAGCCCCCCGATGGCGAAACCCGGCACGTCGCGCTGCGTCATCGCTGCGGGAACGGGGGAGGGGGGAAGTGGGGGGGAAGGGGGGAGGAAGGAGGGGGGAAGTGGGGGGGAAGTGAGAGGAAGGGGGGGGAAGGGGGGGGAATGAGGGAAGGGGAAGGGAAGGGGGAGGAAGAGAGGGGAAGTGGGGAGGAAGTGGGGGGAAGTGGGGGGAAGTGGGGAGGAAAGGGTGGGGGGGAAGTGGTGGGAAGGGGGGGGAAAGGGGGGGGAAGTGAGAGGAAAGGGGAGGGAAGGGGGGAGGGAAGAGGAGGGGAAGGGGGGGGAAGGTGGGGGGAAGTGGGGGGAAGTGGGAGGAAGTGGGGGGGAATTGAGTGGAAGGGGGGGGAAGGGGGGGAAGTGAGAGGAAGGGGGGGGAAGGGGGGGAAGGAGGGGAAAGGGGGGGGAAGTGGGGGGAAGTGGGGGGAAGTGGGGAGGAAGTGGGGGGAAGTGAGGGAAGGGGGGGGAAGGGGGGGGGAAGTGAAGAGGAAGGGGGGGGAAGTGGGGGAAGGGAGGAGGGGGGGGGAAGTGGGGAAGGAGGGGGAAGTGGGGGGGGGGGAAGTGAGAGGAAGGGGGGGAAGGGGGGAAGTGGGGGGGGGGGGGGGAAGGGGGGGGGAAGGAGAGGAAGGGGGGGAAAGGGGGGGAAGGAGGGTGGGGGGAAGTGGGGGGGAGGAATGGGGGAGGAGAGGGGGGAGGGAAGGGGAGGGGGAGAGGGGGAGGAAGAGAAGGGGGGAAGTGGGGAGGAGGAGGGGGGGGGGAAGGGGGGGAAGGGAAGTGGGGGGGAAGCGGGAGGAAGTGGGGGGAAGAGAGGGAAGGGGGGGAAGGGGGGGAGGAAGGGGAAGAGGGGGAAGGGGAAGGAAGAGGGGAGGAAGTGGGGAGGAGCAACGGTGGAAAGGAGGACAGAAACGGGGGAGGAAGTTGGGGCAAAAAGAGGGGCAGTTGGGGGGGCTCAGATCTATGGGGCGGATGGGGGGTACGATCTGTGGGTGGATGGGGGGCTCAGATCTATGGGGCAGGTGTGGGGGCAGATGTATGGGGCAGATGGGGGGGGCGCAGATCTGTGGGGTGGATGGGGGGGGCACAGATCTCTCTGTGGGGCAGAGAGGAAGTGGGGATGTGGGGCAGTGCAGGGCATGGACAGCAGCTGTGGGGCAACGTGGGGCAGATTTAGGGCAGTTGTGGGGCAGATTTAAGGCAAATATAGGGCAGATTTAGGGCAGTTGTGGGGCAGATTTAGGGCTGATGTGGGGCACGGGCACCAGCTGTGGGGCAAATTTAGGGCAGATATAGGGCAGATTTGGGGTGATTGGGGGCAGATTTGGGGCAGTGTGGGGCACCAGCGGGACAGATATAGAGCAGCTGTGGGGCAGATTTAGGGCTGATGTGGGACTGATTTAGGGCAGATTTAGGGCAGCTGTATGCAGATTTAGGGCCCATTTAGGGCAGCTGTGGGGCAGGTGTGGGGCAGATTTGGAGCAAATATAGGGCAGTGTGGGGCAGATTTGGGGCAGCTGTGGGGCAAATATAGGGCAGGTGTGGGGCAGGTGTGGGTTGGGAGGTGGGGGTTGGGGCTTGTGGGGGCAGTTTGGGGCAAGTTAGGGGAAATTTAGGGCTGATTTGGGGCAGGTGTGGGGCAGGTGTGGGGCAGATTTGGGGCAGCTGTGGGGCACATTTGGGGCACCAGCTGTGGGGACAGATATAGGGCAGCTGTGGGGCAGCTGTGAGGCAGATTTAAGGCAAATGTAGGGCAGCTGTGGGGCTGATTTAGGGTCATGGGCACCAGCTGTGGCGCAGGTGTGGGGCAGATATAGGGCAGCTATAGGGCAGCTGTGGGGCAGATATAGGGCTGATGTGGGGCAGATTTGGGGCAGGTGTGGGGCAGATTTGGGGCAAACGTAGGGGAAATTTAGGGCTGATTTGGGGCAGCTGTGGGGCAGATTTAGGGCAGGTGTGAGGCAGATATAGGGCAGCCGTGGGGCAGATTTGGGGCAGATTTAGGGCAGGTGTGGGGCAGATTTGGAGCAAATATAGGGTGGTGTGGGGCAGATTTGGGGCAGGTGTAGGGCAGGTGTGGGGCAGCTGTGGGGCAGATTTGGGGCAGGTGTGGGGCAGATTTAGGGCATCAGCTGTGGGACAGGTGTGGGGCAGATTTAGGGCAGGTGTGGGGCAGGTGTGGGGCAGCTGTGGGGCAGATTTAGGGCAGGTGTGGGGCAGGTGTGGGGCAGGTGTGGGGCAGGCGTACCTGCGAGGCAGCGGCGGCGCAGGGTGGGGCTGAGGCCCCCCTGGATGATGGCGAAGAGCCGCTGCTCCGTGGGGCGGCCGTGGGCCGCAATGCAGCGATCCAGCCAGCGCACTGACCTGGGGGGCACGGCCGGGTGATGGGGGGCTGCCCCACTGATAGGGGGCGCCCCGCTGCCATGGGGGAGCTGCTATGGGGCGCCCCACTGCCATGGGGGAGCTGCTATGGGGTGAACTGAGCTGCTGTGGGGCGCCCCACTGCTATGGGGGGAGCTGCTATGGGGTGAACTGAGCTGCTATGGGGGTGCCCCCAACATTATGGGGTGGAGTTAGCTGGCTGTGGGGTGCCGCACCCTCTGTGGGGCGGAACTTCTATGGGGTTGCCCCCAAATCTATGGGGTGACCTTGGGGCTTGAATGGGCCTATTGGGGTGACTTAGTGCTAATGGGGTGCCTCACACTTTGGGGGTTGGCCCCCGGCCAGGGGGGAGCTGCTATGGGGCGCCCCGCTGCCATGGGGGAGCTGCTATGGGGCGCCCCACTGCTATGGGGGGAGCTGCTATGGGGTGCCCCACTGCTATGGGGTGAGCTGCTATGGGGTGAGCCGAGCTGCTGTGGGGTGAATTGAGCTGCTGTGGGGTTTGCCCCAACATCATGGGGGGAAGTTGGCCATGGGGCGCCCCACAGCCATGGGGGGAGCTGCTATGGGGTGAGCCGAGCTGCTGTGGGGTGAATTGAGCTGCTGTGGGGTGCCCCACATCTATGGGGTGCCCCACATCTATGGGGGGAGCTTGCTAGGGGGGCGCCCCATGCCAAGGGGGGAGCTGTTATGGGGGGAGCTGAACGCTATGTGGTGCCCAACATCTATGGGGGAGTGCTTGGGGGTGAGCTGGCTGCTAATGGGGGAGCTGAGTGCTGTGGTTGCCCCACATTCTTGGGGGGAGCTGCTATGGGGCGCCCCACTGCCACGGGGGGAGCTGCTATGGGGGGAGCTGAGCTGCTATGGGGTGCCCCACATCTATGGGGTGAGCTGCTATGGGGTGAGCTGAGCTGCTGTGGGGCGCCCCACTGCCATGGGGGGAGCTGAGCCTGCCTGGGGGTTTGGCCTCACATCTATGGGGTGCCCCACTGCTATGGGGGGAGCTGCTATGGGGTGCCCCATAGACATGGGGTGAGCTGAGCTGCTGTGGGGTGCCCCACATCTATGGGGGGAGCTGCTATGGGGTGCCCCACTGCTATGGGGGGGGAGCGGCTATGGGGGTGAATTGAGTGCGTGGGGTGGCCCCCACTATGGGGTGAAATGCTATTGGGGTGAAATGAATTGCTGGCGGTGGGGGGCCCCCTGTAGGGGGGATGCTATGGGGTGAGCCGAGCTGCTGTGGGGTGTCCCCCATCTATGGGGTGCCCCACTGCTATGGGGGGAGCTGCTATGGGCTGCCCCACATCCATGGGGTGAGCTGCTATGGGGTGAGCTGAAGCTGGCCATGGGGTAATTTGAGCTGCTGTGGGGTGCCCACCTCTAGGGGGGCCCCCACTGCTAATGGGGTGAAACTGCTAGGGGGGCCCCAATTCTATGGGGTGAGTGGCTTGCTTAGGGGGTGAGCCTGTGCGCTATGGGGGAATTTGGCTGCTATGGGGTGCCCCACATCTATGGGGTGAGCCGAGCTGCTGTGGAATGCCTCACATCTATGGGGTGCCCCACATCTATGGGGTGAGCTGAGCTGCTGTGGGGTACCCCATATCTATGGGGCACAGCTGCCATGGGGCACAACTGCTATGGGGCACCCCACATCTATGGGGCACAGCAGTTATGGAGCGCAGCTGCCATGGGGCACCCCACAACTATGGGGCACAGCTGCTATGGGGCACAGCTGCTATGGGGCACCCCACATCTATGGGGCACAGTTGCCATGGGGCACAGCCCCACATCAATGGGGCACAGCTGCCATGGGGGGGTCCCTAATTGGGGTGTCCCTAATTGGAGAAGGTCTTTCATTGCTGGGGGGTTCCTAAAGTGGACGATCCCTGATAAGACCAATCCCCTGAGTGGGGACCCCTAATTAACAGGGGATCCCTAATTAGCAGGGGGCCCCTAATTAGCAGGGGGTCCCTAATTAGCAGGAAGCCCCTAATTAGCAGGAAGCCCCTAATTAGCAGGGCCCCACCTGAGCATGGCCTCCTCCACGCGCGGCCCCGTCTCCGTGCTGCTCACCACGTCGTCCAGCTGCATCACGATGTCGGCTCCTGCGGGGATGTGGGGCGGCCCCACGGCGCTATGGGGCGGCCCCATAACCCCCACGTCCCCCTCATCTCCCCACAGCTATGGGGCGGCCCCATAACCCCCACGTCCCCCTCATTCTCCCACAGCTATGGGGCAGCCCCATAACCCCCACATTCCCCCACAGCTATGGGGCAGCCCCACATCCCCCTTAACCCCACACAGCTATGGGGCAGCCCCATAACCCCCATGTCCCCCCCGCGCTATGGGGGCCCAGCCCCCTAACCCCCCAACCCCCCCCACCACCCCACAGCTTTGGGGCAGCCCCATAACCCCCCCGGCCCCCCCACCACCCCAAACAAGCTAGGGGCAGCCCCATAACCCCCCCCATTCCCCCACAGCTAGGGGCGCCCCATAAACCCCCACATTCCCCCAAAGTTATGGGGGCAGCCCCAAACCCCCAAGTCCTCCCATCCCCCCACAGCTATGGGGCAGCCCCACATCCCCCTCACCCCCCACAGCTATGGGGCGGCTTCCATAACCCCCACGTTCCCCCCCAACCAACAATGCCTATGGGGCAGCCCCATAACCCCCACATCTATGGGGCAGCCCCACATCCCCCACATCCCCCCACAGCTATGGGGTGGCCCCATAACCCCCACGTCCCCCTTACCCCCCCCAATGCTATGGGGGCCCCCATAACTTCCACGTCCCCCTCTCATCCCCCCACAGCTATGGGGTGGCCCCATAACCCCCATGTCCCCCTCACCCTCCCAAAGCTATGGGGCAGCCCTGGGGTCCCTATGGGCTTCCCTATGGGGTCTCTGTGGGACAGCCCTGGGGTCCCTATGGGCTCCCTGTGGGGTCTCTGTGGGGTCCCCGTGGGGTCTCTCTGGACTCCCTATGGGGTCTCCATGGGGCAGCCCGGGTCCTAGGGGGCCCTGGGGGGTCCTGGAGGGGGCCGCCTTATGGGACCCTAGGGAGGCCCCTGTGGGGCAGCCCTGGGGTCTCTGTGGGGTCTCTATTGGGGTCCCTATGGGGTCCCTGTGGGATCTCTCTGGAGCAACCCTGGGATCCCTATGGGGTCTTTATGGGGTCTCTATGGGGTTGCTGCGGGGTCTCTGTGGGGCAGCCTTGGTGTCCCTATGGGGCAGCCTATGGGGTCTCTGTGGGGTCTCTATGGGCTTCCTATGGGGGCTCCCTATGGGGTCTCCATGGGGCAGCCCTGGGGTCTCTATGGGGTCTCTGTGGGGTCTCTATGGGCTCCCTATGGGGTCTCTATGGGGTCTTCATGGGGTCCCTATGGGGCAACCCTGGGGTCCCTATGGGGTCCCTGTGGGGTCCCTATGGGGCAGCCCTGGGGTCCCTATGGGCTCCCTATGGGGTCTCTGTGGGGTCCCTATGGGGCAGCCCTGGGGTCTCTGTGGGGCAGCCCTGGGATCCCTATGGGGTCTTTATGGGGTCCCTATGGCGTCCCTGTGGGGCAGCCCTGGGGTCTCTATGGGGTCCCTATGGGGCAGCCCTGGAGCCTCTATGGGGCATCTCTGGGGTCCCTATGGGGTCTCTGTGGGGCAGCCCTTGGGTTCCCAAATGGGGTTCGGGGGGTCCCTATGGGGCAGCCCTGGGATCCTATGGGGTCTTTATGGGGTCCCTATGGGGTCCCTGTGGGGCAGCCCTGGGGTCCCTATGGGGTCTTTATGGGGTCCCTATGGGGTCCCTGTGGGGCAGCCCTGGGGTCTTTGTGGGTCCCTGTGGGGTCCCTGTGGGGTCTCTGTGGGGCAGCCCTGGGGTCCCTATGGGGTCGCTGTGGGGTCCCTTATGGGGCAGCCCTGGGGCCTCTATGGGGTCCCTATGGGGCAGCCCTGGGGTCCCTGTGGGGCAGCCCTGGAGCCTCTATGGGGTAGCTCTGGGGTCTCCTATGGGGTCTCTGTGGGGCAGCCCTGGGGTCCCTATGGGGCAGCCCTGGGGTCTCTATGGGATCTCTATGGGGTCCCTATGGGGTCCTTATGGGGTCCCTATGGGGCAGCCCTTGGGGTTCTTGGGGGGTTTAGGGGCACTCTGGGCTCCTATGGGGTCCCTATGGGGCAGCCCTGGGGTCTCTATGGGGTCCCTATGGGGTCCCTGTGGGGCAGCCCTGGGCTCCCTATGGGAGTCTCTATGGGCTCCCTATGGGGCAGCCGTGGGGTCCCTATGGGGTCCCTATGGGGTCTCTGTGGGGTCCCTGTGGGGCAGCTCTGGGGCCTCTATGGGGTCTCTGTGGGGTCCCTATGGAACAGCCAGGGGATCCCTATGGGGTCTCTGTGGGGTCCCTATGGGGCAGCCCTGGGGTCTCTGTGGGGTCTCTATGGGGCAGCCCTGGGGTCCCTATGGGGTCTCTATGAGCTCCCTATGGGGCAGCCCTGGGGGTCCCTAGGGGTCTCCTTGGGGGAAGCCCTTGGGGTCTTGTGGGGTCCCTATGGGTCCCATATGGGGTTCCTCGGGCAGCCCTGGGATCCCTTGGGTTCTTTATGGTGGTCCCCTATGGGGCGCCCTGGGGCCTCT